>CM029542.1:3537078-3544578 GCA_017141395.1 Laodelphax striatellus
GGACGTTTTGAGAAAGAGGATATTTTTCAAGATGTAGGCTATTTTGAAATATGTTTCCGAATACGTTTTCCCTTAAAAGGCTAAAATATGTTCACCCTTCCAGAGCTCAAGCATTGAATATATTATGCCCTACAGAGGGTATGAGGGTGAGCATGCACCAGTTGGTCAAGACAAGACAAGATAGGGTGTGGTCACGGTAATTCACATAGTTGCTTATGAAGCAGCACACACTGATGCAATGACTAGTCAATTGTGTGTTGGCTTCATAACCTTCTTCTTGAAATGCTGTGATTAATCGGCAGCTAGCCTCGTCATGTCTTGTCTTGACTAACCAGTGTGCACTTCTTCCTATTAACAAACATGTAATTGAAAAAATTGCTATATTTTTAGTAATAAAAACTTATTTTACCAACAAAGTAAGTCTTATATAGAGTATGTACCCGCTTTTAAAATATAATGGGGTATGGGCTATATAATATATACTCAATACTATTATATTCAATGGCACAAAGCTTGTCTTGCTTTGATCTGGAAGGGGCCATCCCCGTTTTATTAGAATTATGTTATTATAAAACTTTTCCGACCTTATTTTTATTGTACTTCAAGATTTAGCCTACATTAGTTCAAAGGAAATTTTATATAAAGTTCATATTGTGAAAATAAGAAATATTTCAAAAGTAAAATTTGATTTGATGATAGTTTAACAGATATTCGAGAGTAGAGCTATCTTCAACTAATTTTTTTTTGCTGAGGATGATGCTCACATAAGCTCTGGGCTTGTACGTGGGTAACAGGAAGGATGATGATGAGGATGAATGAACCGCAGCTTTAGGTAGTTCCGAACCACCGGGGAGCGATTTTAAAGCTCATGGTGCTGTTATAAAAGCTGGATTGTCATAAGAAAAATTGAAATTGAATGAATATTAAAACGTGGTTTGGACAAAAAATGGACAAAATCCCTTATGGTCCCAATTACCCAGAATATGGCTTGAATTTAAACCCCGTAAAATAACGAAAGTTAAAACGGAACAAATGCAACAGAAACTCCAATAAATTACGTTCATGATGAATGACCTCACACAACTACTGTTAAGTGGTGTTTTAATTAGCGTGGTATATACTTATCTGGTCTAATACTAATAATAGTCTATACTAATATTGGCTTAAATAAAAGTATACCACGCTTCGCCACGGAAGATGTAATAATATCGGCAGTGATAGTGAGTAATAAAGACTTTCTTGAACTTTCTGTGTAGTAGTGAGAAGGTATTGTGGTAGTTATCCATATACTGAATAAGAAAGAAGACTTGAAGTTATCAAAACCACATATTTGATAAAACAACTTGAGATAGGCCTACTGCAGTTGGTTGTTACACCATTATCAATCTCTGGTTAACTAAAACTGAAGTAACCCTACACTTCACTACAACAGAATTTTATACTCGTGACCGAACGCTGTGATTGACAACTGAATGGCCTATCAGATGAACAACCGCCATTGGCCTGGATAAGCTCCTCCCACAATGGGCGGTTTTTGCAAGCATCACAGCAATGGCAGTTTCAAAAAACTGCTGCATAGTATTAGAAAGGTAATTCAAATCAAATCAAGTGATATTATTCACACGAATTTAAACACAAGTACAATATAAGATAATCGTATACAGTGAATATATCGCTCAAAGACAGAGAGTCGGAGTGTAGGGAATGATGTCATCATCAGACGTATATTTTTATAACATTTTTATATATATTTTCTAAAAGTTCATAATAGGTGTTACATTAAATTGTTTATTACCAAGCTACAATATTATTTTGATATATCATTAGAAACGTTAATAAATACCAGCCCCCTAATCTTTATACGGTAACCACATACATAGTTTTGTATTAGACTATATTGGTTTTTAAAACCAGGAAATACATTAAGCAATAAAAAAATTACTAGTTCAAGAATGAGACTAAGACAAGATCCAAAACTTTGCACAGTAACTCCTTAAGTTAAATAAATCGAGATTGATCTAAAACAAGATTATCCAACAAACAGCTTAAATGGACTCTGAAAAGAATTCAAAACAGAGGTTGATATATTTATTATCCAACCCTGATACAGTTCATTGATACTGTAACAGAATGATAATAATGATATCGAACTAATTTCCAGATAATGTGCTTGTATCGCTTGTTTAAGCCTTCATTGCATTTTAATGATACGAATACTTCTCTAATATTGAGGATTGGGATTGATTTCAAAATAGTGGTTAAGTAGCCTAAGGCCTTCTCGTTTTTTGAATGCGGTATTTGAGAGTGGTATTGTGATATCTTCTATTATTTAGAAACTAGTTTTAACGAGGATGTGGTGTGCTTAACAGAAGAAATAATCCGATAATAATAACAAACTGAAAATTAAAGTGATTAATAAATGATTAGGTAAGTTACTTAAAAGAAAGTAAGTAATATGGTTTCAACGTTCGAAAAGTTTCTTATATATACTTCAAAGGTTTTTCAAAATCAATAAAAGAATGTATTATGCAAAATAATTTGGAATAATTATTTATCATTTTTCAGATAAATCGCCAACAAAAGTACAACTAATATTGGATAGGATCGTGTTTCGAATTTGAAGGAACTGAATTTAGAATGAATAACTGATGAAGATTTTTTAAATTTAATTTGTCAGCGCTTGGTATCTGTGTGAACATAATAATCATCCCTGCAAACCAAATGTAAACATTTTTATCCATTGATAAAATCTAATTATAATTCAGATATGTATTCGCTTATGCAGTAATTTTCTCAAGATAGAATCAATTTCAAGTGTTAGCCTATATCATAAATGTTAAAGTACTACAAATTATAGCTTTTTGTTATGCTGACTCATGATTTCGTAGTCTAAACGTTTAGCTGATTTATTTATATTTATGCTTGTTTTAATAGCAATCTAAACTGAATTGAGATCATAAAGAATTTAATACTGTTATCATCTTAGATTTATTGTAAACAAAACTGGCCTGAGTCTTGAATGAAATCATCTATGCATTTTTGTCCGATTCACGTCAAGAAGTCAGCATTGTTTATATGAGGGAGCGTTGATGTAGGTTTTCATTGAGAGAGAAAAGAAAACTGCGCAAACGTGTTTGTTGGGACTGTGTGCGACAACAGTACACAGTGCGGAAACTATGCACAGTGCGAATGAGATAGAGACATCAGCAACTGCAACTTGTGCGCTGAACAAGGATATGAAACTCCCCATCTAAGCAATACTGACTTCTTGACGTGAATCGTACAATGGTGCAGTTATTTTTACAGCAACGTAGAATAAGGCCAAGGTGAATTATTAATGTAGTGGTACGGTGAAAGTGAACCAGTTCTCTCGAATAATATTCTTCCACTACTTGCATCCAAACGTGATAATATTGAAAAGACACAGTTGGATTTAAGAGATGAATTTTTGTGCAATTTTGGGTGAATTCAAGAGACAAAATTATTAAATTATTAGTGATATTGGATCACTGACGAGAAAGTATCATGGTTTGAGAAAATACAGTGAAAATTGGCAGCACAAATACAAGATTAGTTGAAAATTATTGTTTATTATTCAATAATTATTATCAAAACACCGGATTTATCTGATCTACTATATTTGTATGTTTGATTTTACTTTCAGTATGAATTTCTTTTGATGTCTACTAAAGACTAGTAACAATACACATCCATAGTCCTGTTATAAAAGAAGTCTATTATGATAGACAAGATGTCTAAATTATAGACAGTTCATGCAGGAACCGTTCTGAGGCGGTATAATAGTTGAACAGAAATGCCTACTGGCTTATGAATATTGAACCAAGCTTCAGTTTGTAATACTGTAACAATTTTACCCTCCAGGCCTCACTTTCTTTTTACCGCTCAACGTCTTTTCAATCCTCGGTTTTTGTTACCTTTAAAAAAAACATTTTTGTTACCTTCCCAATTCCAAGCCTAAAGAGCACGGATGCACTAACATTTCAGGCCCTAGTTATTTCATAAGCTGGGTAATTAAGTCTGGTTAATTTACAGTTCACTCTTGTTTTCAATTCTTTAAAGCTTGAAGGTTGTTGAGGTTTGAAAAGTTTCATGATCCAATTTTCAAACAGCATTTCAATAAGAGCTCAATATGATTTATCTTAAATCAGGTTGAGATACCAACCTAATCAGAATATTCCTCTTACTGCCTATTATCTTAGATATCCAATTATAATTATCTAGCTGTTTAGATATGTATCTATTTATCTTAAATCGGATTAAAGATACCTCTTGAATCAGGTGCAGTACTGATTTATATTAGTACTATGAACCAAAACACACAGCTAGATTGTAGGGAATGTCATTAATTGTTTTTGAAGGGATAAAACGAAAGGGAAGAAGAGGAGGAAGGAGAAGAAGGAAAAGAAGGAGAAGAAGAAAGAAGAGAGGAGAGGAAGGGGAAGAAGAAGAGGGAGAAGGGGAAGAAGAGGAAGAGGAAGGGAAGATGAAGAAAAGAGTAGTGAAAAATGGAGAACAAGGAGAAATAGAAGAGAGTTCCATAGAAGGAATATTTATTGTTGAAGGACACTCGAGAGAAAGCAGATGTTAAAATAGAAAATAAGATAGTAGAAAACAGTTGAATAGGAATCTAAAGAATACGGAATATTCCACCGTGAGAAGAAGGGGATATTGGAAGGAAGTGAGAAGTGAGGTAGAAAGAGAAGAGTAGTAGAAGGAACAGGAGAAGGAGTAGAAGGAGGAAGAGGAGGAGGGAGGAGGAGGGAGGAGGAGGAGGAAGAGGAGGAGGAGGAGGAGGAGGAGGAGGAGGAGGAGAGAAGGGAAGGAGGAAGAGATGGAGAAGCACGAGGAGGAGAAGAAGAAGGTTTTATGGAATTTTCCATTCTAAATGAAAGAGGAGTCGGAGAACTAGGAGAAGAAGAAGGAGGGAGGAAGGAGGAGGAGTGGGAGGAGGAGGAGGAGGAGGGGAGGAGGAGGAGGAGGAGGAGGAGAAGGAGGAGGAAGAAGAAGAAAAGCAGAAGGAAAGAAAAAAGAGAAGGAAAAAGAAGAAGGAAGATAAGGAAAATGAGAAGAAAAATGTATTGTGAGACTAGCTAGGAAAAGAAAGTGACAAGTTCTTGTATGCTACTGGTATGATAGAAGAAAGGATTTTGCAATAGATCCATAGTAATAATAATGGTTATCGTCATGTCTTCACGTTCACATGTTTTTAGCACAGTAGTCACGACCTTCTTAGTTGTCTTGTCTTCTCCTTTTTCATCTTCTTCTCTCTTTTCGTTTTATGTGCTCTTCAGTCTCTCTGGGTGTAAACAAGAGTGGTGTGTCAGCTCTAACTAGAAATACCGGAAGACTAGGCCCTCAGTGCTTTTTTGTGTGGCTAGGAGCGGAACGTGCATTGCAATGGAGGGTTGATGTGCAGAGAATTCGGAGGAAAGAAAGAGAAAGATTCAGAGAGAGTTAGGAGGATGTGATGGCGGTGAAGGTGGTGGAGGAGGTGAGGGGGAGGAGGAGGAGAAGGAGCAGCAAGATGGGAGGCGAGCGGAGGAGAAGGAGAAGGAGGAGAGGAGGAAGATTCAGACTAAGAATATGGAGGAGAAGGAAAGGAGATATGAGAAGAGGAGGAGGAAGAGGAGGAGGAAGAAGGAGGGAAGGAAAGATGAAATTGAAGAAGTAGGAGGAAGAAGGATAAGAAGAAAAGAGGAGGAGGAGGAGGAGGAGGAGGAGGAGGAGAATGAGGTAAATAGGAGATGAGGCGTATAGCTCTTGAACAACCTCTCAATAACTAACCACTTACTTACTACAGCGAATTTTCCTCGGTAAAATCGACTTTATTGAACAGAGTTTCAACTGTATTTCTACAAAATTGCTCGAAAATTCAATAATCATCCATTTTCTTTGCGAGAAAAACTCATTGTTTCACAACAATCCTCCGTGTCTAGGTATCAGAATTGCTAATGGATAAATATGACAGCAGCTTATGCAACTGTCGAAAAAAACTGAAATATGTTTAGCATGATAACCTGCTATGGCCAGAAAAAGATATCTGAAACAATGTTTCTATACTCAATATTATGCTGGATTCATGAGCTTGAAACGCTTCTAAAAACAGATTGACAAAGTATAGGAAACCTGTCTAGGAGGGTGTTTCTTCAAAGTCACATCATACAATAGAAACTCCTCTTATATAGGAACTCCCGTTTCATAAACATTCTCACAATTAATACGATATTAGAGATTACAACCTATATACTATTAAAATTGCAGGAAAGAATCAGTTTTGGACGAATGTCATTGATTCTTCACAACATTGTGATAGATATCAAATGGAATGAATGAATGAATCTGCCAACTGTCAAATAATACAATATAATATTGAATCAATATTAATCATAATATTCTTATAGTAAGTTCTTTGATGATTATAGTTCACAAAGTCACAAGTGACAGTTCCCAGCTAGAAACGAAGTTCACACCTACAACTAACAAGAATTTCTTTGTCTGGAATCACTTCTCTCTCACATTTCTTTCTTCTCACTCTTTGTTTCCAGACTCCCTTTATCTCCGTTCATTTCTTATTTCCCACATCTTTCACTCACTGTGCTGCATCCACGTTGTAAGACTTTCACCAACCCACCCTTAGTTGTTATTTCTTTCCTCTCTTTCCGCTGTTCTTTTCTTCCTCCTATCTGTCAATCTTCTTCTTTTCATCATCCTCCTCCTTCTCTTTCTTCATCTTTTCTCCACCTTCTCTCACCTTCTTCCCACTCCTCCTCCTCCTCCCTCCTCCTCCTCCTTGCCCCTCTCTCTCTCCTCCTCCTCCCTCCATTTCTTCCTCTTCCTCCTCCCATTCGTCTTAATTTTTTCCTTTCACTTCCTCCATTCTCCTTCTTCCTTTCTTTTCTTCTACTCTCTTCTCCTTCCTCCCTCCTCCTCCTCCTCCCTTCCTTTCCTCCTCTCCACCTTCATCGTCCTCTCCTCTCTCTCTCCTCCTTCCTTTTAACATTTTTCTATCTCCTTCCTTCTTCCTCTTCTTCTCCTCCTTCACTCCTCTATCATTCGTCTCTTCTTAATCTTCTTCTTTTCTTCCCATCTTCTTTTGCTGCCGCTTCATTCATTCGTTCTCTTCTTCTCCCACTCTCTTTTTATCCTTCCTCCTCCTCCTCATCATCATCATCTCCTCCTCCTCGTCCTCCTCCTCTCCTCTCCTCCCTCTCCTCCTCCTCCACTTTTCAATTCATCAACTCCTTCCTCCCTCCTCCCTCCTCCTTTCTCCTTCACTCCCTTCTCTTCTTCTCTAGTCTGAATCTTCTTCCTTTCCTGTTAACCTTTTTCAACTTGTTCCATACGCGTCCAGTCTTACCTCTCACGTGTTCTAAAAGGCACAAAATTTCTCCGTCGCTTTTTCAACAGAACATGCCTTCTGAAAGCACTTTCGGTGTGTGATTAATTGAAAATATTTATTCGTGAAAGCTGTTGTGAATA
>CM029542.1:3549578-3669578 GCA_017141395.1 Laodelphax striatellus
TTCTTCTTCTTCTTCTTCTTCTTCTTCTTCTTCTTCTTCTTCTTCTCCTTATTCTTCTACTTCTTTTTCTTCTTTTCTTCACCCTCTCCTTTTCTACATATCTCATCTTCATCTCTCTTCCTCCTCTTCCTCCTGCCCCTTTCCTCCTTCTCAATCTTATTCTTCTCCTCCATCTTCTTCTTTTTCTTCTGCTTCTTCTTATTCTTTCTCCTTCTTCTTTCTTCACCACTCTTCTTCGTCTTCTTCTTCTTCAACCTCTCCTTTTTCTACATATCTCATCGTCATCTCTTTTCTTCCTCTTCTTCATCTCTTTTCTTCCTCTTCTTCATCTCTCTTCTTCTTCTTCATCTCTCTTCTTCTTCTTCACCTCTCCCTCCTCCCCTCCTCCCCTCCCCATCTCCATTTTCCTCCCCTCCTCCTCCTCCTTCTCCTCCTCCTCATCCTCCTTCTCCTCCTCCTCCATCATCTTCTTTGTTCTTCGGCGTTCTTAATGCACGCACAATCCACAAATTAGCATTGCAAATCACGCCTCTGGAAACTGGGATATCATACACTGTACCCCTGTACTACTAACTTGGCCTAAATCGTTTCGTTTTTCACACCTACAATGAGCAATTGTTATGCAAATTTGTGTCTGTGTTTCTACAGCTTAACTGTGATCCATCAGTCACTTTTTAAGATATTCTTCTCTCGTAAATGGTTCAGAAATAATTGACGTGAGAGTTTTAGTTGGAAAGAATGAGATTCTTAATTATAATAATACTCAACTATTGTTCGTTCGTCTAATAATATAAGTACAGAACAGTTTGATATATTGTTCACTTGTTTTCATTTATTTTAGATAAAATCGCAGGGGAAAATACAAGTACAATCTTTCACTAATTTTGTTTTGAATAATGAATAGAACCATGATAATTTATACAGTCATATTATGGATTTCATACATGTATTTTATACATTATTATAACTTCACGTGCACAATATTATATGCACCATAAAAGAATTTTTTACAACATATTCATGTACAAAATATTGATATCACGCCATTTAAAATACAATATAAGAAGAATTTTAATGTGCTCTATGTATTAATGGATGTAGACTACCGTATTAACATAATTTGTAGTCATACTGTAATAATAATTCAACAACTCACCTGAATTTAAAAATTCCAAAATCAGCCCTAGATTGGCTTCAACACCATTCCAGTTGAGGAAACAGCATTTTCAAATTTGAGGCGCTGTACAGTTCACAATAAGTTGATAGTGTTGTGAAGTTTTTTTAAGGGAATATAGAAAATACGTATTACAATGTTTTTGCATGTTTTTCACTGTCTAAAAATCCCAAGCCTTGTTGCAACCAATGTTTTTATCATAGTTTTGGGGTTTCAGGTACAGAGCTCATGAATATCTAACGATTTTCTTTGAGTTGTTTCTCTCAAAACTAATGAAAATTTATTGATTTTTATGGAAAGTACTTTGTACACGCCGCTTTTGAGAGATATACGTCTTCATCAACTAAAGATCATTCAGAAAACCTTGTCTTGAGACTTAATATTGATTAAACACTACCGTTCCTGGCAAATATTCGTGTCAAATAGAGAATATTTAGTCTTAATACAAGAGGACTGACTATCTTACAAATCAAATTTAGAACATAATTTCAATAATTCATCATGTATTTGAATCACAGATTAGATCAAACTCTCACTTCAATCGATTTCAAACTACTTTCAAATACCTGTCTTTCACTTTGTTAGACTTTAGCTCCAAGATCTCAACATAGATATATAAACGTTATCTACTACAATACGTAGCAAAACTATATCTGAATCTGTCACAAATCTAGGGCCTTATCAGTTGCATGTACCACACATATAACTTTCACTCCTCGTATGACGAAACCTCATTGCTCGACTTGTAGACTTAACAAAGGCTTTTGATAGAGAATTTTTACAATATTTTAATTATTATATCGATGTTGGCGGGTTGTTTCTGGGTTTCAACTGTAGTTTTTCAAGTGTTCTATTGATAAATTTACAGTTTTTCTAGGTTAGATTGTTGTTTTGTGAGTTTAGGTCACTTTCAAGTTCTTTTATACATGAGGAACTTCAATGGGCCTAAGACACACCTTCGTATACGGTCGCGAGCACTGAGTTGTTGTTACACGCACTATTTTGACGGGTTTTTGACGCTGAAAACCGTGATAACGCGTGATTTTCGAGTCACAGCGGCTTAGAAGTGAACGGAGCGCAGTGTGTAAGGTCCGCAAGATAACTGAACCGCGAGGCCCTGTCAGACGGCGTGAGCTACTTTCTACCTTGGCGGCCTGTGCACGTTGATAAAACCAGCACGATTTCGAGTTTTGGATAACTGTCAACTGGTTTTGAGAGTGAAAAAGGCCTAAAGCTGCGTCCATACTAAACAAATGTTTGACAAACATTTTTGGAAAACATGTTTGTTGAGGAACTCAAGGAACAAACATTTTTAAACGTTCGGACAAACATTAGGTAGCATGTTTTGGAGCTGTTTGTATGGAAGAATCGATCAGATTTTAGATTTTTTGGGATAACAGAAGTTAGTGGTTTGGGGCTAAAGTCTTTTTCCCTTTATATTTATTTTTTATCAAAGAATTGTATATCAATATAAATATAACACTGTTTTCAGAAATATTGTAGAACTTCTTAAGTTTCGACTCAACATTCAACTGATGATGATGCCATGAGCATCGAAACTTGAGTTTTGTATAAATAAAACTAAGTAGAAGAAGACAACATCTGTGTTTTTATTTCATCAATATAAATAACTTTTTCTGTTTAGATTTTCTCACTGAGTAATTTTATAATCATTTTTTTCGAGCAGATTAAATAACCAATAATATTCTAGCTTTTTGAAATCACCATGACATTTCTCAAGATCATTAGTAATTTCTAAGATCAATAATAGGATTTCAAGGAACAATAGTAGGATTTATAGGATCAATAATAGGATTTCAAGGATATCTAGGATCGATATTAGGTTTAAGCTTGTCAATAATATCCGTATGTATTATCACCCGTGGCGAAGCGTGGTATACTATGAAATTCCTATAGGAAGTATACCCGGCGATGACCAAATAAGTATACCACGTACGCTTCGCCACTAATTATCACTATCATGGGCTATCATAGAAAAATATTAGTAGAATGATCACATGAGAAGACATTGTTCTAAAAGGATTTGATGAGTTACAATGGAATGTTAGGCAATTTCTAATGTTTCACATTCTATAGCTTACGGTTCCATCAGTGACTTCTCACAGCTTTGTCAGAATTTAAGAAAAGTATGGAGAATTTTCACAAATTTTCATTCTATACCCCATTTACTTCTGGTTTCCTTCAGTTGTCAATTGTATTTAAAGTTTTTCTAGAATTTTTCATTAAATGTACTGCGTATTAATACATTTTGAATTATCATGTTCCATTTCAATACGTTATAATAATTGATGAAACCATACACAAGTTAACTAGAAGTAATTTAAGTAAGTAGAATTAAGTAAGTGTTGAATTTGTCAATGATGAAACATAGAAAATGTAAAAAACATACTGGAGATGTAAGAGTGAAGAAGTCTGATAAAGTTTCAATAAAATAGTTTATTAGACAGATTAGTTTAGATTTTTCGACCATCAATTCTCTTCACTTAAACTCATTGAAACTCAATATCAAGTACTAAGTTAATAATACCAACAAGTTAATAATTAATAGTTGATTGAATACTCTTTGACCAGTCATGAACATGCTAATAGTTTATGAATAAACTCATCGATCATTCATGAACAAGGTAATAGATAGTTGATTGAATAAACTATTCGACCATTCATAAACAAGTAAATAGTTGATTGAATAAACTCTTAGACCATCCATGAACAAATAAATAGTTGATTGAATAAACTCTTAGACCATTCATGAGCAAATTGACAGCTGATTGAATAAACTGTTCGACTATTCATAAACAAGTCAATTCAGTTGATAAAACTCTTCGACCATTCTCTAAAAAAAAAAAAAAAACTCAACGAAAGGACTCGTTAGCATCCACTCAATTTCATGCTGTAATCAGGAGCGTCGGCTATTATGCACTCTCCACTGAACTTTCTTTAGTGGCGATTACGTTTCTCTGATAGAAAGAGTTGGTGATAAGAGTGAAAGAGTTCGATATTGGAAAGAGAGAGGGTGTGAGAGAGAGAGGGAGATTGAGAGAAATAATTATACGGGTATACTTGGTCCTAAAAAAACTTTGTGCTATGAACTGTTTTGAAAGTGATATTAACATCCCCTCTTGATTACCTTTTTTTTTTGTATTATCATCATAAATCGTCTCTTCTAATCTCTTAAATTGTTTCAGTTTTTCTGCTTGATGCCCGGTTTTTCAGTCGTTCAATAAACCTATTGAATCAATAACTTTTTTGCATTTGGAAACACATGGTAAATGATTCAATAGTGCTATTGGATCCATAAACTGTCTATTGAGCGACTGAAAAACCAGGCATTAGTGAAGTGTAATGTATTTCTTGTTTTTGTTTTTTTCTAAAAATTCCAATAAGGCTTGGAAATGGACTTTGTGTCTGTGAGCTTTTATATATTTGTGAATAAATAAATATTTTTAGAAAACGTTCAATATTGTCAGTCCCAGTGGGACGAAGATCTTTTGAGCTTAATCTCCAATTAAAAATGTAAGTTCTAATATTGTTACTACTGATCGCGGTAAGTTGTGTGATTTTAGAAAACACAATTCAAGAATAATTGAAGATTGACTTAAATCCACTCCAGTGCAACCGTATACTTCAGTGCAACACTTTAGGCTAGGCGTACACCGATCAGTCAAGACAAGACCAGACGAGATTAGTCACGGTTAGTCTCAGTAATTCACATAGTTGCTTATGAAGCAGCACACACCGATACAATGACTAATCGGTGTGTGTTGCTTTATAGGCATCTATGTGAAGTACTGTGACTAAACGTGACTAATCACGTCTTGTCTTGTCTTGACTAACCGGTGTACGCCTAGCCTTAGTGTTTGTGAAACAAGAGAACAACTGTAAAAGTTAACTTCTGTTAACTGTTAACCTACGGTTAGCTATTATCAATCTCACAATCGATCACCGATCAACCTTGACTGAGGTTCTTCGATCACTTGTTCCACAACAGTTGATCAACTTCCTAGACTTACTGGCCATTTGAACCTTCTAATCTTCCTGAAAGTATTTACCGTATACTGTAGTTGTCGGATAACGGTCATTGTGACCTATTGACTCACTGTGACCCAGGAGCTTATACTTACTCCAAGACCAAGCAGGGAATCATTCACTGAGTAGCACGTTCATTCAATATGCATTTTTTACAAATCCCAGAAATTAGTAATTTAATAGTAGTATTGTAAAGATTGAATTTTAGCACAACTCGCGTTTCGCGCTCAGCTTTTTCTTCACTGATCCTTTCCAAATTTAATAAGTTGTAATTTTCTGCCCATGTTTATGTACTGCTGAATGGAGAATAAATTCGAATTTAAATATAATTTATTATTTTAAGACTCGTTGATACATTTGAGAAAATCACGAAAACCTAAATGACTTCTTAGAGTAGGCTATCTTTTATTAAAAAATATTGAGAATTGGATAGAATAATTCTTCAATAGATTGAAGTTTTCCAAAATTGAATTGATGATTTCTTCCAAATTCGAATTCAAGTAATCAACACTCCGAACAAAAGGGAACAAATATAACAAAAAATTAAAAATAGACATGTTAAATAATGAGTTTTGGTGTGAAAAAAAAGTAATTGAAAGCTCCTTCAACTGTAATACTTTATACTATCTTGATACTCTTGTTGTCAATTTCAATTCATATAATCATAATTATAATCATCATATACTCATATAGTCTTGAAATGAATCAAAATACTCATAATTCATATAATCATAATTATAACCAATTCAAATAATATTGAATTTCAATTCACTGATGCAATGACTAATCGGTGTGTGTTGCTTCATAAGCAACTATGTAAATTACTGTGACTAAACGTGACTAATTTCATCTTGTCTTGTCTTGACTAACCGGTGTACGCCTAGCCTTATTGTAAACATGTAATTGAAAAAATTGCTATATTTTAGTAATAGAAACTAATTTTACCAGCAAGTGAAGGCTTTGCGAGTAAGCCTAAACAACTTGACGCCTATAATTATTATTGTCTTGGAAACTTTCAGCCTGTACTGACAACTCTCCATTGAAGCTGGTTAGACTCGAAGAATTCGTACTTCACTTGCATGTCTTATTCCGCATTCTTTTAGCAGACACGGTCTGATAACTGAGACAACTTTTTAGTCTGTTCATCACACGACACACAAACAAATACGATACCTGGGGTCTAGACAATGAAACAATAGATGGGACTCGTCTGATTACTGGAGTGGATACAGGAAATAGAAAGAGTTTTGACACATGACATGTGCTACTGTGCTTGGACTAAGGAAGAAAATTCAAATTACAGTTCGAATAAAACTAGTTGTCACTTGGCCTGGTGCTCAAGAACCACTCACTAGAATTGTTTTTGTCAGAAACTGTGCGATGTCCGAACAGCTGACCATTTGATTCGATGTTAAGCATTTCAGATGATCGGTCGTTTTCTGACAAAAACAGTGTACTAGTAAGGCTAGGCGTACACCGGTTAGTCAAGACAAGACAAGACGACATAAGTCATGTTTAGTCACAGTACTTCACATAATTGCGTGAAGCAGCACACACCGATTGTCATTGCATCGGTGTGTTCTGCTTCATAAGCAGCAATGTGAATTACTGTGACTAAACGTGACTAATCTCTTCTTGTCTTGTCCAGTGTACGCCTAGCCTTAGTCAAGACAAGACAAGACGACATTAGTCACGTTTAGTCACAGTACTTCACATAGTTTCTTATGAAGCAACACACACCGATTAGTCATTGCATCGGTGTGTGCTATGTCATTGCATAAGCAGCTATGTGAATTACTATGACTAGTGTCGTCTTGTCTTGTCTTGACTAACCGGTGTACGCCTAGCCTTATAATTGACAATGGAGACAAATCTTGACTCTGATGTAATTAGGTAAAGGGCTGTAATTAGATGATTGGAATAACTGGATGTATTTCTTATGATTTTAGGAAAGAATACATCAAGTTTCGTTTTAAGGGTTTCAAGTAATTGCTGGAATTGATTCATTGAAAATTTGAAGTATATTTCAGCAGTGTTTGGGTGTTTTCGGTGTCTATCAGTATAAAAACAAAACAATGATTCAGAAATGATAATAAGGAGACCGCTAATATTAGAATAATTTGAAATTTCAAATATTTATGATTGAGATACAGGAGACTCTTTCCTATTGAAAATCTTTAATGTATGGTGATCTTCTTGTAACAGTTCAATGGCTTTCCCAAAAAAGTGTGTTCTATGATAAGCAATGGAATATTTCCAGCTTGGATTATTCAGTTTTGAAACAACGTATTCTTCAAGGTGAACTTCATCCTTAAGGATCTTGGAAGCTATTTGAAGAAGTCTTGCAACAGATTATCATTATAGTGGAGTGCAACACAACTGATGTACAACCTTCAAACAAAATTAACATCCTCAGAAAGGTTGATGACTTCTGAAGGACTTCATGAATCAAGAAGATGGGACATGAGAGAGATTTTGAAAGAGAATAAGATGATTGAGCGGAAGGTGGAGGAAAAATAAAAAATAAATGACTTGAAAACAAGTGATTGCTGGAGGGAGGAATGGGGGAAATGAGAAAGCATGCAGGGATAGCAAAACGCGGGAAAAGAGGCTAACAAAAGAGATGGTGAAAAACGGAGGAGGAGTATCAGAGTATGAGATGGATTAAAGCAGTAAAAGAAGGATTAGTAAGATACTGAGGAGGAGAAGGAGGAGAAAAGAGGAGAAGGAGGAGAAGGAGGAGAAGGAGGAGAAGAAGGAGAGGGAGGAAAGGAGGAGAAGGAGGAGTAGGAGGAGAAGGAGGAGAAGGAAGGAGGAGAAAGTGTAGAATGAGGAGGAGGAGGAGGAGGAAAGGAGGAGAAGGGGGAAGGAGGAGAACTAGGAGAAGGAGGAGAAAGAGGAGAAGGAGGAGAAGGAGGTGGAGGAAGAGAAGAGGAGGAAGAGAGGACTAGGAAGAGGAAGAGTAGCGGGAGGAGGAGGAGGAAAGGACTAGGAGGAGGAGAAGAAGAGAAGGAGGTAGAGAAAGAGGAGCAGGAGTTGCAGGAGAAGGACGAGAATGAGGTGGAGGGAGAGAATAGAAAGTGAATTGATCAATTATTGTTTATGGAAAAGAATGAAGGCTAAAAAGAAAAGTGACATAATATACAAGCTTTTAAATGATGAAGAAGGAATTGGAGTACAAAGTAGAATGAATATGGAAAATAGAAAAGATAGAAGACAAACAAAATGAGGAGCAGAAAAAGAACACAGGTACAAAGAGTAAAAAGAATAAGGTGCAATAAAGATACATTGAAAAAAGTTGCAGAAATGAAACAAACAATTATATCAATGAATAAAAGCGAAATTAGGAAGAGAGGAGACGTTCGAAAATGAGAAGAAATTTGATGGAGAAGAAGAGGGGAAATAGGAGAAATAGGTGAGGAGAAAGAGAAGAAAAAGGAGACAGTATAAAAAGTCGAAACTAATATTCTTGCAACACTCTCACATTCTGAAATTATCACAACACACGACCTTCAAACCAAAACACTCAAAGGGTAACGTCTTATCTCATCCTTGGAAGAAAAACAAACAGAAAAAAGAGACAGAACACAAAAATGGGAGAAGAGAGAGATCCTATCAATTTCCTCAGGAGAGGAAATGAAAAAGAAGAAGATGAAGTGTGTATGTTTGAATGGGTGAAGGACATTCAAAGAAGCAGGTGAAAATAAAAAGGAAGAGTTGGTAAAAAGAGGTGGGTTGGAATTCGAAGATTATGGAATATTCCACTGAGAAAAGGTTGCTTGCACAAGAATTTCGGGTGCAGGTCCCTGGGCTATGTTGTGAAAGAAAAAGAAAAATTTGAAGTAAATGAACCATCGAAGGAAAAATGAGAAAAGAAATATTAATGTGAAAGGAGAAAAGGGAAGTGGACAAAGAAAAAAGGAGAAGAAAACCGATAATGACGAGGACAATAGAAATAATAAGAGTAATGAGTAATGAGATATATGTAATTAAATAAAATAGATAAGGAGTAATAATAATTTCGGGAAAAATAAAGATACTGGAGATAAGAAAGTGGAGTATATTGATAGATAGTTTTTTTCTTATATATAGAAAAAACAGATTCCAGTTTCCAATTAAATTTCAATTTAATCTTATTTCAAAAATAGAAATTGTATTTTTCATGTTTTTTCTTTCTCTTTTCTCTGTCCTTTGTTTGTACTGTGTATTGTATTGTATTGTGTTTTTTGGGAAATAAATTTCAATTTCAATTTCAATTTCAGAAGGAATACAAGAAGGAAGTTAGTAGAAACAATGGGAATAATATACAAACTTATAGTTATGATTAGTTTCACTAGAACAATAATAACAAAATCTTGGCAAAAACTCAAGAATAAGTTTAAAACATGACTGTATTATATGAAGAATAAAATAGAAAGAAAAAAGGAATTGGAGAGTGGTGTAAGGACAGGGAGAAAAATAGGAGAGAGAGGAGAGCCAGAATGAAAGAGTGACAAAATAAGAAAGGGTGAAGGATTGGAAGGAGTGAAAGATAACAGAGCAAAGATAATACGAAGAGAAGAAAATGGATAGAGAATAAGATAAAGGAGGAAGTAAAGAAGTATGAAGAGGTAGAATAAAACTAAAAGCAAGTAGAAGAAGAAGAAGAAGAAGAAGAAGGAGAAGAAGATACGAGACAAATCCATGATAACGGATAGGAGGCACATTTCTCCCTGAAAGATAAACATCTTTATTCTTCTTCTCCTCCTCCTTCTTCTTCTTCTTCTTTTTCCTCTTCCTTCTTCTCATCTCATTTTTTCTTCTTCGTCCTGTTCTCCTACTTTTTCTTCAAGGTTCTTTCCAGAGACTTATCTGTGTCCTCCACCACAAGAACGGTAGATTCTTCTCGTGGCGCGCTGTACCGTTTTATGATCGTGTCTAACTGCAATAGTGATTGTACCTTCACATGTTTGTCCTTTCGAACTTTAGAGAAGAGGTCTTCAGAACTCAACAAAGCTTTATTTTGATTTCCATTTCACTTATTAATGAGATCAAGACTACAATACAATCGATTACAATGTGATACAAAATAATACAATAAAAACAATAATATTATTGTTAATTATTATCAACATAATTAGATTGATTTAGTAGTATTTTTTTGCGGATGAATCAGCTGTTCACGAATAGGAAAACAAACTTAATAATTATGAAGTTTTTCAACAATAATGTTTGCGTTAAGTATAGCAGGATTATTTTCAGCTGTCAGGAAACAGCTGATTGATGTACGCTCGTTTACTGACGTTAAATCAGCCATTTTCTGACAAGTTAAAATAATCCTGCTATAAGATAATCGCTCTGCATTGAAGAACTTTTCAGGTATAGCAGGATCCATTTAACTTGTCAGAAAACAGCTGATTTAACGTTAGTAAACGAGCGTACATCAATCAGCTGTTTCTGACAATTTAAAAAAATCCTGCTATATTTAGGACCGGCTCGAAATGAACTGCACAAACCTCCACTAAACAAAAATTTCCTGTATCTATTTCGATGCATATCACTGAAACCTAGAATCAAAACAAAATACTACAGTTAACGTAAGTAAAATTCACACCAATTAATCATCGACGAAACTTGAAAAACCTGTCCCAGCCGTGTTCCTAAATGTATTTCCTATAAAATATCCACTAGTAAAAAAGGATTAATTTTAAAGGAAGGTCTCAAAAGACACATATTCACTTCCAGTAGACGTTTGTTAGAATATTAATATCGGTATTAAATTTGAATAAACATGACTTCCTAGTACCTGTTTCGAGTTTACTGTTATTTTTAGCATGTTTTGAATAATGCATTAGTTGATTTTTTTTGGACTTTTGTTGTTCGAAATTCATTTTGTCATGAAAGATGTGATCAAACTGATCATCGATCTATTTATCCATTCAGAACAATGTACAATCGATGAAGTACTTGATATAGCCTAGGCACCGAAGGCATTAGCTTAAAAATCAGTTCCTCCTTCATCGCTTCAAATCAAGAATAATTACAAAATTAACGTTCTCAAACATACCGAGTGATTGATTATTGCTTGCTTTTCAAGTTTTGAATTGAATTGAAGTGAATGATATCTCATTATTACAATGATTACAAGGTCTCAATCAATTCATTTTAATTAATATATATATTGAATTAATCGTATTCCAAATAAGGGAACTAAGGAGACTTTTCAACCAATATACTTTTTACTTTTTCGAATTCTTTTCGACTTTCTTACTGTCCAACCTCATCACAAACAAAATATAGCCGATTCAAAACATGAAATTATATACTTTACAATATGATGTATGGTTATCATCAAACTATTGGATATCAATGTATTCTATGAGTAATACGAGTTATGTATGTCGGTTACGTAGATTCTACTTCCTTAGGCTAGGCGTACACCGGTTAGTCAAGACAAGACGAGATTAGTATCGGTTAGTCACAGTACTTCACATAGTTGCTTATGAAGCAACACACACCGATTCGTCATTGCATCGGTGTGTGCTGCTTCATAAGCAGTTATGTAAATTACTGTGACTAAACGTGACTAATATTGTCTTGTCTTGTCTTGTCTAACCGGTATACACCTAGCCTAAGAGAGACAGTATACCTAGTCTATGCTTACACATCAAATAGAACCAATGTATGTGAGCTTATAACAACATTATCTGTAGTCTATAGGTAGTCTTAGGCTAAGCGTACACCGGTTAGTCAAAACAAGACAAGACGACATTAGTCACGTTTAGTCACAGTACTTCACATAGTTGCTTATGAAGCAACACACACCGATTAGTCATTGCATCGGTGTGTGCTGCTTCATAAGCAGCTATATGAATTACTGTGACTAATCTCGTCTTGTCTTGTCTTGACTAACCGGTGTACGCCTAGCCTTAGTCTACCTACTAGTCTTAGGTAGAGTATGTAGATCTTAGAATTGATATTTTTCCTGCAATGGGAAATCCAATACGTAATCACGGAAGTATTGATCAAGCAAGGTATGAGCAAGTTTTTTGACGGGAAAGTTTGCAAACTTCCTGATTGGCATAGAATTTCAGATATTCTCATCAAATATCAAAATAACACAGAAAAGAGCTCACATCAACACAATGTAGGTTGTTATTGAAATTTAAAAGTAGAAAACATTTTGAATTATTAATTTATTTAGCGTATGGCTTTTAATAGTGGGGAGACCCGAGTAGGGTTCTTCCACTTCACCAACATTTTGAATAATTACTGTCATTACAGCAAATTATAGCTTTTTACAATTTTCGAACGGTAGTGTAAAAAAATTCATTCAATCTACAATATCAACATGGCTGCATCACAGGGAATGAATAATTATAAACTTTGAACATTATTGTAAAGATATGTGATGAAGTAATTCATTATCAGTTCTGCTGCTATGAAAAAATTAACCAACCATGCATTTGGCTAAAAATTGTTTTGACTGTAAGGCTAGGCGTACACCGGTTAGTCAAGACAAGACAAGACGAGATTAATCACGTTTAGTCACAGTACTTCACATAGTTGCTTATGAAGCAACACACACCGATTAGTCATTTCATCGGTGTGTGCTGCTTCATAAGCAACTATGTGAATTACTGTGGCTAAACGTGACCAATCTCGTTTTGTCTTGTCTTGACTAACCGATGTACGCCCAGCCTAAGAATCAATATTAGAATGATATTTATAAGAATATTAAAATATAATAATATTTATAAGAATCAATATTAGGATGTAGGATCGTGACTAGATGAAGTAGATAAGAAGGATCTGAAAATAGCAATATAATATAGAAGAATAATTGTATCAGATTTTTTAAATATCAATACCTATTTCTTATCCCTCAATTAGAAGTTTACTATAATTTCTCGAAAGTCCGTAAACTGCTAAAATGACTGAATCACATGCGCTTTTAGGCTATCTGTTGTTCACTTAGGCTAGGCGTACACCGGTTAGTCAAGACAAGACTAGACGAGATTAGTTACGTTTAGTCACAGTAATTCACGTAGTTGCTAATGAAGCAGCACACACTGATGCAATGACTAATCGGTGTGTGTTGCTTCATAAGCAACTATGTGAAGTATTGTGACTAAACGTGACTAATCTCTTGTCTTGCCTTGACTAACCTGTGTACGCCTAGCCTTATTATACAGTCTCTGTAGTTTAGGCCTACATACGTAGTTTAAGTTCAAGAGATGTTTCTTTATGAAGTAGGACAAATTAATAATGTCATCACACACTTCTACCTCAGTTACATAACAAAGAAGAGCTTGATGATTATTATGGGGAATGATTATGCGATTTCTTTCAAAAGAAATAATTGTAGAGGCTCTCGTCTCCATACCATGAACTTAGCGAAGTATTCAGCCAATTATATTCACGTAACAAGCGGCTAAGTCGAGGTACAAAGTAAATGAATCCTTAACAAGGAACTTAAAAGTATATGAAACGATGCATGTATACTATGTATAGGAAAGCAATGTTAATACTGTAATAATTCACATATTTCTATGAAATATTTGTTTATTCAACATGAATACAAAGTCGACTGAAGAATTTCGTAATGGAATTGAACTAAACTGTTTTTGTTGAGATAACAAAACAGTACTATAGGCCTAGTATGAGTATTATAGTCTGTTTATGATACTATACTTACGTATAGTTTTTACTTATATGAGTCTAGGTAAACAGTAAAGTAAATAATCTCTCAAAATAAAAACTATAAATATAGTGAATTATATTATAAGGATTTTACAGTAGACTATAACTAGACTGACACATGTAGTTCCTTCAAACGCCGAGAGATGGCACACATTAAGCGATTTTTTCTCAACAACAATAATTAAAATCCGCACATCTGTGACTACTATCAAAGACAGTTAGAATACTTATAGTTTCATATAATAGTTCAAAATAAATAGAATATAATATAATACTTTAATATAATAGTTTCCTATCGTCTTTGCTACTATCCTTTGATTTAGCGCAAACCGCATCATTCTAATAAATTGGCCCGATATAACGTACACTGTGGCTTTCATCAGTATCGCAAATCTTAAGATATTTCTAAATTAAATCAATTAAATTCAAGGTTGTTATATGTTGATTCAATATCTTATAATTTTATAGATTATATAGAATTTGAATTCATTTTATACAGAAATGTTCCTCATATATATGAATTAGTGAAAGTATCGTTCAAAAGTTATAGTAAATAATCCATCCAAACTGTAAATTTTCATATCTGAAAGCTGTGATCCCGAGATCACAACCTCCGTGAAGTTAGCCCTCCCGTGAAGGTGAGATAACAAGCCTTTGAGAATAAAATAGAACGCAAACACTATCTAGCGACGGAGAATGTAACTAACGATACCTGACATCGATCTTCAGTAGTGTTTTTTTTTTTTAGTTTTTGATCTTACCGGAAAAAAATCAATCAACAAAGCTGTAGACAATGAAATAATGAGAAAATCATACTCTCACATAATTATTTCTCTACAATATTCTAAATAAAGGCTTAAAATATGAAAACTAAAGCTTTATACCATTCTCCGTAATGATAGTCTCAATTAAATTTATAATATCAATAATATTCCCAATATCTGATAACAACACATTATTCGGTATTCGAATTGTGTAAAATTGATTCCCTATCTGAAAGGGTCTCTACAACATTTTGATACGATAACCTTTATCAACAAAAAACTGAAACTACGACTATTTATGTTTCATATTCCTCTAGTTTCAGTTCAAAAGCATCCAGAAGAGAACTTGAATAGCCAAGATAGTGGAAGAGTAAGCTCACCCCATCTAGCGTCACAAACTACAACTAAAATTCCTCTATAATTCTATAATGATTCTCAACTTCATAGTTCTTCAATCTCTGCACTTATTGGTCATCTATCATGATATATTTGAGGAAAAAACTGTTGACTCTGATATACGCTCAATATTTTTGATCTATTATAATAATATTTCTTGAATAATTGAGTGTAAATTCTTGAAGAACATAATTATAGTAAACGCACGTAATCAGCTAAAGAGAGTTTTGTTTCCAACTCATTTTAATTTAAACAACTGAAACCTCCATGGAATCTGAAATTTAATTAATAGAATGACTAATTTATTCTCTACGAGTTTGGCTTTCTTAAAGTTTTCAATAAAATGTATAATAAGCTGGCAGTTTTATAGAAACTGACATCATGTAACGATTTGGTGAAATTTTAGTTCCAATTTTACCGCTAGATAGGGTAAGCGCTGCCTCTCGTAACTTCGCTCATTGCTCAGCTTCATAAAGTCCTGATGAAGAATTTCGACGAGTTTCAGAAATGGTAGTATCAACCGTTTTTTGGGAATAAATTTAAAATGATTGCGTGTAAGAAAATTCTGTGGATTACTTAAGTTGTTGGAAATGGAATTTTCTACAATATCGTATCTGAATATTGTTCTAAAATAAAGGTAATATTGATTGATATCATGATGACTCCCAGTACGGGAAATGTAAGACTGCTAGGTTCTATGTCTTTGTTTCAGTAATTACAAAATATAAATAAGGGAACTTACTCTGAGTACTCAAATGAGTAATCTTTTTGATTATCTACTATTGGGTACCTTATAGACAAAATAAAGGGTCCTTAAGGTCAATTCCCACATTGACGACTGACGACAACGACACGACGACATTCTCATTTCGTTCTGCGCATGCGTCACCAGCACATGCTCTGATTGGTCCATGTCTATCTTTGTTTACAAATGATAGCTCTCAAGTCTCAAAATTGCAGTACCGGTATGACTTGAAAAGGTTTGTATTATAATTTTATTCACTGATTATTATATTTATATTGTGGTACCTTATTTGTTGAGATTGGACCAATATTGACTAAGATAATTATGGTAGCTTTAGTGACAAAATGGCGGCCATTTAAAATTTTGTTTCTTGAACAACTCGAAAATCGTTGATAATACGAAAATTTTACAAGAACAACTTTTTTTAGTAAATTCGATTACAAATCGATTAAAACCTTATTTGTCAAGATTGTACCAATATTGACTGAGATATGGCAGCTTTAGTGATAGGTCAGCGCTGGAGGCTGGTTGCAGTGCATCTTGGGCTTGCGGCAAAACTCTGCTACAAAAATGCAACAGTCTCCGTCTGCTTTGCATGTTATTTTAAAGCGATTTTAGATCATTTTGTGTGAATTTTAAAGACAGTAAAAATGGGTGCAAGTAACCTCCAGCGCTCACCTATCACTAAAGCTGCCATATATCAGTAAATATTGATCCAATCTTAACGATTTGTAATTTCTTTAAAACGAGTTTTAATCGATTTGTAATTAAATTTACTAAAAAACGTTATTCCTGTAAAATTTTCGTATTATCAACGGTTTTCGAGTTATTCAAGATACAAAATTTTAAATGGCCGCCATTTTGTTTTATGGATTTAAAAAATTGTCATAATGTTTTTGTAGCTTTGTCTAGTTGTCATAAATGTTGGTGCAAAGTTTCAATTCCATATGTTTCACCATTATTGAGATAAAAAATAATAAGTGAAAAAAACAAAATGGCAGCTGTGTGAGTGACTAAGGACTTTTGGACAATTTGAATATGATATTTAGATATGGTTTTTGACCAGGAACAATGCCCTAGAGTATTGGTAGGGAGTTCTGAAACATTCTGTATAATATCATTTCAAAAATAATTTTAACAACTAACTTGGGCCTACGTACTGTATCTCTCACTAACAAGAGTAACCATCAATTTTTTCAGGAGGAAGAGCTTCCATCAATTTTGAGGAGGGGGCAGCCAGAAGGCAGTCTACATCCAATGTCAACCGTCCTTACAGCCAAGGTGGAATTTTTGTTTTTTGTCAATTTTTTTTCGTGTGTGTTAGCCTCGTTCAAAGCCGTCAACCCTGGACTTGGTACCAGTTTGAGTAGCAATCTGAGCTTGTTTACTCCAATTTTTTTAGACAAATGTTATTGACCCATTATAGCCTATACACTGACATACAATATACTGACTTCACTGAAATTGTTGCTATTAAGCAATGTTCAAGTGCTAAGGAGTATTTATTGAAAATTTCATTTTAGATTGAGGTGTGTTAATTTTTGAACTAACATTAGGTATGACTGAGACTGCAGGTGGCCATTATTTAGTGTGAAGCACTCCATAACAGTATGTGAAGATCATTTTTTTCCCGCCACCGCCATATTTTTGCCAAATTTTCAAATTATGATAGGGATTACAGGCAAACATGAACCCATTCATTCATTTTGAGAGAAACAACATCAAAGATAACTTTTCTAACATTAACAACCTGAGTATCTATATTTGGAAAATATATTTTTTAATTCTGTTACATGAAGAGGTTATAATATCATTTCAAAGGTATCCAAAGGTTACCTTTAATTTTAAAGGTAATTAATTTTAAAAAGTAAGTAATTTTTTTTATTACCGAAAAATTTAAAGGTATCGAACACCAACAAATATTTTCCCATCAATCCTACTCACATTACCAGTCTTGTATTAAATAAATCCTGAGAGATTTTATAACATTTATAAAAAAAACTTAAAGATATCTTACACTTTTACCCACTTCCATACTACCCTCAATACTAGGTAAAACAATATTGAATAAAAAAGACTTAAAGTTGTCAAAGCCACATATTCAATAAAACAACGAGACTTTATTCTTTATGGATAACTACCATAATGTCACCCTCACTACTACAAAGAAAGTGAAACAATATTAAATTTATTATTTTAACGCAAGAACATTTCCAAGACCAGTATTAATTTTTAAATGGTGGCAATTTCACCTGTTATTCGCACACAGATCGAAATAAATAATGTGCTGCGAATAATGCTGGCTAGAGGTTATCACTGGCTAATGACTACTGATTAAATCAAGCACAAAAACGAGTTTTCAGCAGATTCTGACGTCATGCAGTGACGTAGATTGCCGGTAACCAGTTCTGCAAATGATGCACACGGTTTGAAAACCACGCACTTGGGGAGAAATGGGGGGCTGCGCCTCTTGTTTTTCGAGTTCAAAATGCGCAAAATAGCTGGAATAGCTTATAAATGTTGTTTTGAATTTGCTGTTATTCTTCTATTTTTTATTTTTCAAATTAGAAATGCTCGATAGGGTTGCAACCTTATCTAACGAAATATTTCAAAACAGCGGGCAACAACAGGTTTCCCAGTTATTTCAATTTTAAAATTTCAAATGCCGCCATTTTGAAATATTCCGTAATAAAAAGATGCCTCACTTTCTTTACAGCAGACCTTCATCACGGCCATGCCAAATTTCAACAAAATTAGTTAAAACATTCTGGAGAAAAAAAATAAAAAGCGAAAAAACAAAATGGCGTCAAGAAGAGGGGAAACAAAGCATTTTAGGACCCATGTTTACTGGAACTCTTTTCTTACTTTCAATGTCAGAAAACCGCTCACGAAGTTTGTCGGTTTATTATGGAAACACTCTGTATATAGCATTACACTGAATTTAAAAAAAAATAATAGAAAGCAAACTTTATTTAATATACATCATAGGGACGAGCGTAGTAATAATAATAATTCCGTGTAACCTGGCTGGCTCAGGTTTGGTGTCAGAGTTTTTAGGTCACTCCTGATCAGTTCAGGGTCTCTGATCAGTTCAGGGACGAGCGTAGTGAGATCTACGCATGTTCAAGCAATATTCAGTACCGTACACAATATTATCCCTCACTGCCAACTCAACCTGAAACGCCCAAGGGTTCATTTCTGATCAACGTCAATTATTCAAGATTGAGAACATCAATATAATTTTGTTTATCAAGGACTATCAATTTACTTGTATCCGATAGTAATTAATAATTCAATGGATTGCGTGCGTCTTTCTAATCAATGAGCTAACCCAGTTCAGTTGGTTTTTTATCAAAAACGGTTGGAACCTGTTCTTATAAACGCAACGAACCAGATTGTAAGCGCAAACTTTAATCGGTGATCAAGTTTGAACCAGTTGTTTGAAGTGCAATTAATGGTGAATTGTATTGAGTTTTATTGTGATCATCTGGTCCACGGGTTTTTTCTTGAACACCTGTATTTTGGGTGAATGAAGGTGAGGAGGGAGAAGAGAGAGAAAAGAGAGAGAGAGAGAACGAGGGAGTGAAAGAGAGAAGGAGTGGAAAGGGAGAGAATTGAAGAAAAAAGAGGTTTATTCAGAAAAATATTGTTGAAGTTTTTGATAATCCCGTATTTCAAAAAAAAAATATGAGAAGATATTGATGAATTATTAGGGAGAGAATTGAAGAAAAAAGAGGTTCATTCAAAGAAGATATTGTCGATGTTTTTGATAATCCCGTATTTCAAAAAAATATGAGAAGATATTGATGACTTATTTTGAATTACGTATTGTAATAATGATTGATTATAGACTTTTAAGTATTGATTGTGTTTCGAGCAGATAGAGGTAGGGGATTTTTATCCGGTGGTCATCACCCCCCCCAGAAATGAAATCCTGGGACCGCCACTGATGGTTGAGTACTAGAGCAGGATTTATGCACAAAAAGGGGAGACGGAAGTTGAGAAATGAGTAGAGAAGAACAAGATGTTCAAGAAAAATATGACAGAAAATAAAGAATAAGGAAAAATTGTTGAAGAACTCAGGTGCAATATGGATTGAAACATAGTTTATTGCACTAAGCTTTACCATGTTCAATTATTTAGAAATTCGTTTACAAGAACAATCAATAATTCACACTAGTTTGACCTTGCTTCAAGACGGTCTAACTAAAAGCAAAATACCGATAGAACATCAGAAAACTATGAAAAACAATTACACTTCAACAGAAACTAACTTCAAACTTGTGTAAAACATAAGAAAAACTCGATGAACTTTTTAACTTCGATACAAGTGTGTTGTATAACTTGAGTAGCTAGTCCAGGATGTTGATTTGTTTCTCAATAGACTGTGACCAGTTTTTCTAGTTGTTTGATTCCATTTCAACAAGTATTTTTATAACAATGGCAGGTTCAAGTATTTTCTTGGAACAAATTTGTTAAAGAAGAAGAAGAAGAAGAAGAAGAAGAAGAAGAAGAAGAAGAAGAAGAAGAAGAAGAAGAAGAAGAAGAAGAAGAAGAAGAAGAAAGAAGAAGAAGAAGAAGAAGAAGAAGAAGAAGAAGAAGAAGAAGAAGAAGAAGAAGAAGAAGAAGAAGAAGAAGAAGAAGAAGAAGAAGAAGAAGAAGAAGAAGAAGAAGAAGAAGAAGAAGAAGAAGAAGAAGGAGAAGAAGAAGAAGAAGAAGAAGGAGGAGGAGAAAAGAAGAAGAAGAAGAAGAAGAAGAAGAAGGAGAAGAAGAAGAAGGAGAAAAAAGGAGGAGTCTAGGAAAGAGTAAATCTAGTCTATTCCTTTGGCCGAAATCGTTGGATCAATTATTGTAACTTATCAGGTTATTTATATGTTTTACAGGGAACGTACTCAAGGTAGATCAGATTTAGTTGAGAAAAACTCTTTTATTAATTTTTTTTATAAATTCCACGCAATAAAATCCACAACTTCAACACCAATATGCAAGCACCAATCTAGTGCCAATCTAGCACCAATTTAGTGTCTGGACTAAAGAAGTGACTTTACATTAGGGCCGTTTCTTTGAACGCTGCTTACTCAATAAGACAATAATTTTTCTTACTCTAGTAAACTTACCTTACATACGAAAGAAACATACAGAAGAGCCCGCCATATTCGATTTTTATTCCATTTAAAACATAAATTAACATACAATTTGAAAGAGATTTGAATTAATTTTGAATAATTGTTACTTTTACAACCTTGCAATGTTTACCAACATTTACAAGAATCCAGATTGGAGTTATTTATTATTATCGATTTTTAAGTTTCAGCTACTATATTATTTTCAGATTATTATATAATACTGTAGGCCTATTTCTATGGCTACTATATTTGAGGTTTGTAACCGACTTTTACTCGAGTATGCCCCTGCGCCCACTTGGCAACTGCTATCTGATTTCAGTCAGCAACCCAGCGTTGCCAGATGACTTTGGCTGATAGGTTAGATTACCCGATTACCCGAAAAACAGCCAAATGTCATCTGGCAACATTGGGTTGCTGACTGAAATCAGATAGCAGTTGCTTAGTGGGCGCAGGGCTAGGCGTCATTTGGGAGGTTACAGAAAATATGCTAATGTACAAATGAGCATTTTATCCAGCAAACAGTTGCCCCCAAGGTGAAATGACGCCACTGAGGCAACCACTCCAGTGAGGAACGTTCATGAATACGGCCCTACAACATATTAGTACTTAATAGAGAACATTTTATCAACTTGTATCATTATTGTAGGACAATTATCATCCTGATCTTCAAATTATCAACTCGATGTTGTTCAGTTCAAGAACTAGTTTCAAGTTGTTCAATTATTATTTGAGTTTTTTCTCAGAAGCCTAGAGCTACTAGAAACCAAATCTTGAACAAGTACAAGGTCATGACATTGAGATTCTCGGTTTGGTAGCAAGTTCTTTTTAAATTGAAGGAAACTTTAACCAAAAAAACTCGGCTCTATAATTTACAATAGATTATTATTTCAAATGCGGTTTAGTTCGTAATGAATTGCTTGATCTATAACCATTGGGTGTCAAACATATTAAATCGTCCAGATATAACAACCAGTTTTTGTTTGAACAACAATACATGGTGTATGAAAATATTTTTATTCATTGTATATCTCTATCAATTTGAATCACGACTAATCTTATGTGATTGGAAATTATTATCATTATTAGATATTCGATCTTTCATGTATTTGGAGAAAAAATCACGCACATGTTAGTTAATATGACAGGTCGGAATTTATACTGGGTAACCACTTGAAAAGCATAGAACAATAAGCTTTCCTACGTAATTTGATTACAGGTATTGTGCGTTCAGTTTGCTAAGGAACCTCAATTAACAATATAATCACCAGTTTATAACAATATAATCATTACAGTTTTTGAGATGATGAAAGTGTATTGGAATTCATATACTATGATGCGGCTTATATTATAAGCTTATACACTTTATTATACACTTTATTAAGCCTAATACACTTTTTTAAGCATTAATACACTTAATTATTATTGTGTGGTGAATGAAGTTTTATACACTTTGAAAATGGTGGAACTTTGTGATAAGTTGTAATGACAATAACTCATTACCAGTCTAGGGGCCTTATCAAGTGAACAAGCTAAGAGTAAGGCTAGGCGTACACCGGTTAGTCAAGACAAGACAAGACAAGATTAGTCACGTTTAGTCACAGTAATTCACATACTTGCTTATGAAGCAGCACACACCGATGCAATGACTAATCGGTGTGTGTTGCTTTATAAGCAACTATGTGAAGTACTGTGACTAAATGTGACTAATCTCGTCTTGTCTTGTCTTGACTAACCGGTGTACGCCTAGCCTGAGTAAACTATGAATATAATGTACAGAGAGGAGAAATATTAGAAATAAAATTATACTTTCCTTAATTTTTCCAAAGTTATAAAGGGCTGGATCAACTTATGAAGAGTTATACGGGATTCTAGTAGAAATAAAATTCAAATTTCCATTATTTTTTCAAAGTTGTTAAGGGTTACATCAACATGAGGCTGAATTAAGGAGGATCAACTCAACCCCAGAACAGATTTTGATTCTCGCATCAAATTCAGAACGTTCAAAATAGTGGACCCTGAGATCAGGTTTTCGTCTACGTCACAAACCTACCTCGGCGTTCGAAATTTGCGTCACAGAATTAACCTGCTCTCACCGATTCCAGTTCATACTTTGCTCATTATTCTTCTTCCTTTTCTTCTTCCTGTTCTTCTTCCTTTTCTCCTTCCTTTTCTTCTTCCTTTTCGTCTTCCTTTTTCATTCCTTCAAAACCTTTTTCTAACTTTTCATGTGTGGAACTCAATGTTTTCTATTCTCAATTTTTGTTTCCATTTTAATTTGCTGAAATCAAAAGTTTTTCATAAGTTTTCCACTATTCCAGTGTTTACAATTTACAACTTTCTAGCCCTACCTCCTCCTAATAAATAAACATTTTTTATTTTATTTCTATTTCCATTGTAGTTTCAAGACTCTAATAGCCTACCTCTTTCATCTTCTTTTCATGAGCTCAAAGCTATTCCTTCTCTCCTTCCTACATTGTTCTCTTCAAGCATTCCTAATCATTTCATTTGTTTTTGTGAATATCAATTACCTTTCTTTACTTTGTTAGTTGTTTGAACCGCCATTGCTGTGATGTTTGTAGAAACCACCCATTGTGGGAGGAGCTTATCTAGGCCAATGGCAGTCGGTCACCTTGATAGGCCATTCAACTGCCAATCACAGCGCTCGGTCACGAGTTTAAATTCTGCTACTGCTAAACTGTATTTTAATTTAGCTTACCAGAGATTGATAATGGTGTAACAACCGAAACTGCAGTATCTCGTTGTTTTATTGAATTTGTGGTTTTGACAACATAAAGTCTTCTTATTCAGTATAGAGTTACAACTCATTGAATTGAAACTCTATCACGAATATGTTTTGTAGACTTTTGCTCAGAAAATCCGAGTTAATGAGAGTTGAAAAATTATAAAGGTGAAATTATCAAATGGAAATGAAATTTCTTCTCTTTGAACTCCTATTGATATTTTGATGTTTGAATATATACACTCGAATAATATGATTAACTTGCAGATGAAAATGTTAGGCTACATGCAATATAAAAAATAAAAAAGTATTTTATAACGTTATTACATTATTTTTTCCACCAATTAGCTTCTAAACCGTGGAAAATAACCTAAACTTATAGGAAATATACCCGGCGATGACCAAATAAGTATACCACGCTTCGCCACTACTTCTAAATTTATATAATATTTATCTTATGTCCTATACTATGTTATTAAATAAATGAAATGTTATGATAATTCAGTACACTTTTTTAATCCAGCCCGCCTAGGCATTCTGAATGTAAAATATGACCCTGTGCAAATTCGAGTATGACACCTCTGTTCTAGAAGAAGTTCAGTTGCCATAGTTCTGTTCTTTCTTGAAGTTCTGTTCTTGCGAATCCAGTTGTCATCGACCTTGAATAGACAGAGTCCAGTGACTAGTAGGTTCTTTTCTTGTTTTCTTTCAAGGGTTGGCGTTGTAGACTTTACAAGATTTTAAAGAGAGGTCCCACATCACTTGTCGTTTTTAGTAGACTACAATATTCCGGTTCTCTGTCCTCGCCGGAACTCGATTTCAAGTGACGTCAGTTTATTATGCTCACTAAATACCGCCTAGACGATCAATGAAGAACGTCATTGTAGGCCTACATTTTCCAATTAAAGTTGTAAACTGGGTTTTGTACTTTGGAATTGTTCGCGATCTTGGAATTTTTCCACTTTGAAGATGTAATCTCCAAATTTTTTTCAAACTAAGAATTTTTCTGTGAAAATTTGGGGGAAAACAAGATTTTGTACCGTCAGTACCAGTTGTTTCTCTACTGAATCACACTAAGGCTAGGCGTACACCGGTTAGTCAAGACAAGACGAAATTAGTCACGTTTAGTCACAGTAATTCACATAGATGCTTATGAAGCAGCACACACCGATTAGTCATTGCATCAGTGTGTTGCTTCATAAGCAACTATGTGAAGTACTGTGACTAAACGTGACTAATCTCGTCTTGTCTTGTCTTGACTAACCGGTGTACGCCTAGCCTAAGATTTGTGTCAGCAAACATTTCGATATCGACAGTCAAATTATTCGTAAACTTTGGAACATGTTGAAAGTTGCGAAGAGTTAATAAAATGTCAATGGTTCTTTCACAACTCAGGAGCCTTAGCTGAATGAGACTATAAATTGCGCATCGGAGTATTGTAATTAGAGTTTCGCCAATTCAATGTACATTATACAGTCTAAACAAAGCTATCTTTGCGGTTTGAAACTGTAATCTATGAATTCTCATAAATTCGGAGTTTTTTCATACATTGAGTGAGTGTTTATGTTTTATCAATGTATAACAAATGAAACAGGGTTGAAATTCAATGCAGGCGAGCGAAGTGAGCCTGTGGACTACAACTGCTCAATCTAGCTCGCTACGTTTTCCATTACTACTAGACTCCTCAACAAAATTGATTATCATATTCCTGCATAAAACAAGAAAATATGGAACCTATTTGTTTTTCCGACTGTGATACTGTTGGTAAAATGCAATTGGATCAGAATCACTGTTCAATTCAATGGCTTTTTTTATCACTATTAAATTTTCCATACAAAAATGACAATATTATTTCCGCATAACTGTTGAAAATATCAGAATTATTCGATTTTTTCGACTTCAATATTGTTGCTGAAGTAAAAATAATGAGAATATAACTGTTTAATTCAATCGTTTTTATTAGTACCAACTTTCCCATCTGAAAATAACAATCATTTCCTCATAACTCAACAAAATATAAGAAACATTCCGTGCCAAATTATTCATTGTTGGTAAAATACCGATTGTTCCACGTTGCTCAAAAAACGTGTCAGTTCTCATTAGCATTCAAATGTAAGATTTTCGTATTTAAATTATTTTTTTAATCAACCAGAAGTCTGCGAAGGTTAGAGTTTCTCATTATTGTCAATTCTGGCGTTTAATTGAAGTGCTTTGTTGTATGGTAGAATTTTTATTGTCTCATTTTATGTCCATTAGAGGCGGGAAATTGATTTTTATGCGCTAAAAGTTTGTTTCTAGAGGTCTGAACAATGTTGTTACTCAAGAGTAAAGTTATTATTTACAGTGATATTCATTTGTTTTGAAGCTTGGCATTAGATAGATAGAGAGATATTATTTCTTTGCCACCGTACGGTCTACAGTCAAGAAATGCTCTCTATCTATCTATCTACCTACCTAATGCCAGGCGTCAAATTAAATGAATATCACTGTAGAAACTTTTGATCGGAAGAGCAAACTATTTCAATACAATAATCAAACAATGTTAGGCTAGGCGTACACCGGTTAGTCAAGTCAAGACAAGACACGATTAGTCACGTTTAGTCACAGTACTCCACATAGTTGCTTAAGAATCAACACACACCGATTAGTCATTGCATCGGTGAGTGCTGCTTCATAAGCAACTATGTGAATTTCTGTGACTGAACATGACTAAGCTCGTCTTGTCTTGTCTAGACTAACCGGTGTACGCCTAGCCTGATAATACATGATATATATATAAATAAGAAACAATACAGCAAATTGTTTTCAATTTTTTCTCTTTTATAAACTATATCATAATCGATGATTTCTATCATAATTTTTTTATCAAAGAGAGATAAATTTATCTTCAATAGATAAAGTTGAATAAGCTCATTTTATATCTTCCTCTCCAATAACAACCATTCTTGTACCTCTTCTTCTCCTCTTCCTCGTCCTCCATCTCCTCCTTCTCCTCTTCTATCTCTTCCTCCATCTACTCCTCCTCCTCCTCCTCCTCCTCCTCCTCCTCATCCTCCTCCTCCTCCTCCTCCACCTCCTCATGTTATTCTTTTTTCTCGTTCACATCTTTATTTTCTTTCAATCCTTTCTCTTCTTTCACCATCTGTTCGGTTAATTCGATGCGCCGAAACATGTAATTTAGTTAGAAAAAGGTCGTGATTCAGCTCTTAGTGGGATGGATTGTGGCCTACCTGAAGCAACACATCAAATCACAACTCAACCTGATAGCCTGAAAAGCTCTTTCATTATACTTTTCTCCTTCTTCTTCTTCTTATTCAGCTTCTTCCTCTTTTCAGCCTCCAACCTCTTTTCCTTATCTTCTTCTTCTTTTTCTTCCCCTTACTCACCAGAACCTCCCTCCTTGATCCTCTTCTGCTAGGTCTTCTTCTCCTGTCTCTTTTTCCTCTTCAGTCTCTTCTTCTCCTTTCTTCTTCTTCTTCTTCTTCTTCTTCTTCTTCTTCTTCTTCTTTTCTTCTTCTTCTTCTTCTTCTTCTTCTTCTTCTTCTTCTTCTTCTCCTCCTCTTTCTTCTTCTTCTCTTTCTTCTTTTCTTCTTCTTCCATCTTCTTCTTCTTCTCCTTCCTCTTCACCCTCTTCACCCTTTTCTTTCTTCTTCTACTTCTACTCCTCATCCTCCTCTTCTTCTTCTTTTCCTTCTTCTTCTCCTTCTTCTTCTTCCATCTTCTTCTTCTTCTTCTCTCCTCCCTCTTCTTCTCCTTTCTCTATTCCCCTCCTCACCCTCCTCTGTTTCTCCTCCTCCTTCTTTTTTACTTTGTTTATTACGTATGTATGTAATTAATTTCAAGATGTATTTTGTATTGTTTTTTGTGCAATGGGTCTCCTCAGACCTAGTACAAATAATAAATCAATCAATCAATCTCCTCTTCCTCCTCCTCCTCCCTCCTCCTCCTCCTCCTCCTCCTCCTCCTCCTCCTCCTCCTCCTCCTCCTCCTCCTTCTCCTTCTCCTCCTCCCATTCCTCCTCTCCCTCCTCCCCTCATTTCTCTGTTCCTACTAGTCTTCTTCAACCTATTTCCCATGTTTCTCTTACCACTTACCTCAATCCTTTCCTTATTATTTCCCAATGCATTTTGCAATAAGTGCATCATCTCAACATTAATTCAAGTTGAAGAGTTCAAAAAAAGAACTCTTGAGGAAGAAAGAGACAGCCGACATTTGAGAGAGAGTGAGCGAGTAAGAGAGATAGCGAAAAAAGCAAATAAATACAACCGCGTATCGAATTGGCAGGCTTTAGTCATTCGAGTGTTTTTGAGATGTTTGCAAACGTACAACTCTAACCAACTTAAACTGTACTCTCACTTTTTCTCTTACTCCCAACTCTAACTGTGATTCCACAAGTATTTCTGTATACAAATTATGTAACAATAACTGTTTGTAATGCCTTATTTTGTAATATGTATTTATGAATAGTTAAATCAAGCATTGCAAGTTATGGTGGCTCTGGAGAAACATTCTCTCAATTCGATTTCATTTGTCAACAACATACTTCACAATCAGAGAGGAAAACTGTCCAAACTGAGTCCAGAACAAACTGTTCAAACTGTCTAGAACACTGTTCAAAACTGCTTCAATCTTAATAACTCAATCAACTTAAGAAATAAACATTACAAGATGCACTATTTTAGGCAAATATTCGTGTGTGTTCGCAACCTTAAATAAATTAGTTGAGAATAAATCAAAATAATCTTTTTTGATCAAAAACAGATTTATAACCTAATTACTTCAATCATCTTCATAAGTAATTCAGATAGTTGTACTTCACCCAGTAACTCCTGCCATCTAACAAGCAAAATCAGAAACACATTTTAGACCAATCAGGAAAAGTAGGAGGAGCTTGGAGGCGAGTTTCAAATGTCAACCCGGTAGCTACTGCAACCTAGCGGCTGAATTCAGAGACACATCAGCAAAAGTAGGCGGAGCTTGGAGGCGAGTTTCAAATGTCAACCCGGTAGCTACTGCAACCTAGCGGCTGAATTCAGAGACACATCAGCAAAAGTAGGCGGAGCTTGGAGGCGTGTTTCAAATGTCAACCCGGTAGCTACTGCAACCTAGCGGCTGAATTCAGAGACACATCAGCAAAAGTAGGAGGAGCTTGGAGGCGTGTTTCAAATGTCAACCCGGTAGCTACTGCAACCTAGCGGCTGAATTCAGAGACACATCAGCAAAAGTAGGCGGAGTTATGAGGTGTGTCTGTAGGCGTGCTCCCAATGTCGACCTTGTACCTGCTGCAATCTAGCGGTGAAATTCAGAAGTACACTCCGATGTCAGTGTTGACCAATGAGTAGGAGGGCGAGCTACCAATGAATACACAACTATTCTTGTATATTACTTATTACACAAAATACTTGTGTATTCATTGGTGCTACTAATCTGAATCTTATTCGTGATTGGTTGTTTGTTTAAACTTTTTTCTGCTGAATTATCGCACCTCACTCTCAGCTTTTCTTTTGTATATTGTTCTATTTTGTATCTTTATTATTCTTTTCTATCTTTTAGCTTTCTTTCTTCCCATCTTGTATCTTGTCTATCCTTCTTCCATTCATTTTGTGTTCATTATCATTTACTAGTACTTGTTTTTTAGCATCTTGAGTTATTCCTTATCATTTTATCAAATTGAGCTTACAACTAATTGTGATAAATTTTGAATCACGTGAATTTTAATTCACAATCAATTTCACATTCAAAAAGATGTGCTTTGAACCTCTTAAAAATCAAAATACTGTAATTTATAAGTCTTATTTATGATTTTATTGGGATCTAAAACAATATCTGGTATCTACACTTGTGTGGATTGTTCTATGAATAGTGGAATACTAGTATTCTAGAATCCGTGGGTTATATCGTCCAGGATTAACTGTTTTGAATCAGCTAATCTAGTTTTGATATTTTGAATAAATTATTTTGACTAGTTTTGTCAGGTTTATTTCAGTTCATTTCATTGGAAGTTCGTGTTCGTACGATTCTTTTCAAGATGAAATTTCCATCAGTAATTTATTTATTATTATTGAAGATGAATTAAAATTAATTACTATTCTAGAATAATTACTTTATTAGATGTAAGGTTTAACTGTTCTCATATTCCTAACATTTTTTTCTTTTGTCTTTTCTCAGTCTCTTTTCCTTGTTTCTATTTTCCGTCTTTTCTTCTTTGTTCTTCTTTCTAAGTCTCTTCTCCTTCTCTTCTACTTTTCGTCAGCTCCACCTTATTCTCATCAACTTCTGTTACATAATCATGTATCTGGCTCATCACCTATTCGTATGCAAAGGAATGTCCGCATTTCTGAACTTTATCACGCGTCTTCAATATAATTCTCTATTCGAAGACAGCAAACTGAATAAAATCAATGTCATGCATTAATTGACAATTTATCACAGTTGAACAACTGCACTTTACAACTGAAGCCTGAGTCACACCAAGTTACTTTATTAGCTGCTAGTGAAACTGTCGACAATAAAAATAGCAAGTGTGACATAGGCAGTGAGTGTCATACCAATAATTTGACGACCTCTTATTTGCTTAGAGGCTTCAAGTTGTAGCTTTTTAAGCTCTATGAAGTTGTATTCATAGAGCCCCAGTAGTAGCTGCTACTTTGTATCAGCTATTTCGCTAAGTAAGTTGGTGTCCAAGTTGAGCTTGGTGTGACTAAGGCTAGGCGTACACCGGTTAGTCAAGACAAGACAAGACGAGATTGGTTACGTTTAGTCACAGTAATTCACATAGTTGCTTATGGAGCAGCACACACCGATGCAATGACTAATCGGTGTGTGTTGCTTCATAAGCAAGTATTACTGTGAATAAAAGTGACTAATCTCGTCTTGTCTTGTCTTGACTAACCGGTTCATATATCATCATATTATTGCTGAACCTTTCGCCTATTCGGTAGCATATAGGCTTTAAAACCAATTTCTTATAACAAAACTTAAAATTTTTAAAAGTATATTTTCTGTAGAAGAAGAAGGAGAAGAAAAAGAAGAAGAAGAAGAAGAAGAAGAAGAAGAAGAAGAAGAAGAAGAAGAAGAAGAAGAAGAAGAAGAAGAAGAAGAAGAAGAAGAAGAAGAAGAAGAAGAAGAAGAAGAAGAAGAAGAAGAAGAAGGAGGAGGAGGAGGAGGAGGAGGAAGAAGAAGAAGAAGAAGAAGAAGAAGAAGAAGAAAAGAAGAAAAATAGAGTGTAGAATGTTTGCCTTTTTTCACCTATGAGGGCAAAGTTAGGGCGCAGTCGGCCCTCTCTTACACTTGACTCTCAAAAAAAGAAGGAGAAGACGTAGAAGAAAATTAGCAAGAGCTAGAAGAAGCGGGAGCAGTCAAAGCAGTCGCCTGATTGGTGGAGAGCCAACTGTGACGTCACCACACCAAATCTCGACTTCAGCTGAGATCTCGGCGGCAAGTTTCCATTCAGTTGTCGTTTGGTTGACGGACGGTGTGCCACTGTGCATTAGCTAGAGTTGCTTGACTCTCTTAAGTCTCTCTCTCAAGTCTTACTTAAGTGTAGTCTCAGAACATTCCAAGGAGTTAGTGAAAATCTAAAGGACAAGTAGAGATAGAAGATTTCTGGAAGATAAAAGTTTTTCTGGAGATAATAAGGTAGGCTGATAACACTGATTCGAGTGCAGTTTTTTGTAGTCTCAAGTATAAAATATTTTATGCTCTCATATGAAGGTAAGGCTAGGCGTACACCGGTTAGTCAAGACAAGACAAAACGAGATTAGACACGTTCAGTCACAGTACTTCACATAGTTGCTTATGAAGCAACACACACCGATTAGTCATTGCATCAGTGTGTGCTGCTTCATAAGCAACTATGTGAATTACTTTGACTAAACGTGGCTAATCTTGTCTTGTCTTGACTTGACTAACCAGTGTACACCTAGCCCAAGTTGATTATTGATTCGAGTGTAGTTCTTTAAATATAATCTTATGTATAAAATATTTTATATTCTTATAATGTGATAATCTTAGTCATGCTTATTAGTAAAAAGTTAGATAAACAGTTTTGAAACACTTCAAGAGTTCAGTGCTGTAGATACTCTGTTAAGTCTCACTTGAGTTTCTCCAAGTCTGACTTAAGGGATGAAAGCTTGTGAACGGTTTGATAAACAGTTTTACAAACACTCCAAGTGTTCAGAGTTGTTCTAGACACTCTCTTAAGTCTAACTTGAGTCTCTCTAAAGTTTTACTCAAGTGTTGTCCCAGAACATTTCAAGGTATGGTTCCTTGACAAGCTATAGGTGAAGTCAATATAGAAAACTTTTGGCAGATAATAGTGTTACAATAGAAAAATATGTGAGATGATAAGTAATGATGTTATAGTAGATAATTTATATCCTATAGTGTTTGTAATCTATTCAATGATAATTGAATATTCTATTGTATTCCAACTCATAAACTTCAGGACTAATAGAGACAGGCTTTTTGGAAGCTAAAAATGTTTCAAAAGAAGATGAGGTGGGCAGATTAAGAATTTGATTGTAAATAATCTCTTCAACATTCAAATTTGCATATTCTATAATACATTTAATGAACTGAGTTACAATCTGTGTGATAATATTAGGAATATCTTGATCCATTACAAACTTTCACAAAAAGATGAAATTGTCTTTGTTTTCATGCTAGTAGAATGCGATTATCATTCACTCAAAATGCCTCTATTCACTCAAAAAATCCATCTTTCAAAATATGATATCAAAATTATTATAATCAGATTCATTAAATTTGACGCTTCGCATTAGATAGATAGGTAGATAGACAGCTACTATTTCTTGACGTTGCTGATGACCGTAGAGTATATCTATCTAATGCCAAGCGTCAATTTAAATGAATCTGATTATATCATTCAAAATAAGCAATGTAGTTGAGAAAAGAATAAATTCGGAAAAGTAATTTTCAATAAAAAAGGCCCGTCAAAATAAATAGAATCTCTCACTTGATATTGTCATGAACTTTGTATATTTGACGTGTGTTTACAAACAATATCAGTCATTATATTCAAACAAAAATTACGATAATTCATATGCGAGCATTCTATTACGTTGAATTTCAAAATTCAAGAACTATCATTCCGGAAATACCTGATAGACAATGATTGAAATTTTTTCCAAATATCTAATCATTTAATAAAAAAATTAAAACTTGATCTAAAAAATTTGTGTAGATATCCTACTGTCAAAGATACAACAACATATCACTATCACTATCAATATTTATCATTTAAAAGATACTATAAAGGTGGTCTTGTTTACTACAGATATGTGATCACCACTATACTTACACAGGTGATATTTTTTATTTCATTTCATTTCAATATTGTTCTAGTTATCCATATATCCAAAATATTGTATATTAGAAGACTAGAGTTTGCCACAAAATCATCATTATATCGAGGTATTGTTTTGTCTTTGGTAATGGTAATAATCATTGTAATATGGTAATGGTAATGTCTTGATCAATCATTGGTAATGGTTAATTACCAATTGATAATATTGTTGATTGGTAATGCTGTAACAATCGAAACCGGTACATTGTTATAGCAATAAATACGAGTTTTTAACAAGCTCTAATCTTTGTATTCGTTACTACAGTCATAATAGAAAAGAATCAGTAATTTGGGTGATTTAATCATGAGTTTACGAGATCCTACGTTATGAATGGCAAATTATGGGTTCGTGTTCTCTTCAAGTTCAATGCAATTCAACTCCACTAACAACTAGAATTAAAAAAATATTTATTCCCATTCTTACCAACAGCTGATTTAACATTCACATCAATGACAATGAACGTTTTTTATCAGCTGATTTTGTCATTGAGCTTGCTAGGAATTTAGTATTATGCAATTGAGAAAAATGGTACAGCCTAGTTCCTACTTCCTATCTAGATTTGTATCTTTTGATAAGCGTCTTACAATTATTTAGCTTATAAGACTTGGGTCATCTTTTATTGTTCACCAGGTTTTTTGTTAATAAATTTGTTAAAATCGTTTTGTTTTTTGTTACAGGTGAGGCTAGTTTTGAATCCTCTTTTCGTTTTTCAGAGTAGTATGGTGAGTTGAAAATCCTTACTTTTTCCCATGACAAGAATTTTTCACTAGTGTTTTGTGATTCAGATTCTTTCTCTGATCAATTGATTTTGGTATTCATGGGGATAATCTCATACTTAATAATTATAAATATATTATATATAATGAATCAACAGAATGTGTTGCTCTGTACAAATTTATTCACAAAGAAACAACATTCGAAGTCGAAAAATCTCGTGTCTATCTCCTTCACAATCTTTTTCAAAACTATTGCTTTCAACAAACTTCAAATAAACATTTCGCTCGTTGCTAGGTTACTAGGTCTCTCAGCTTACAGATGATATCCATAAAGAACATGTACAATAATTATGTTCTTTACATATATATTATAATTGAAAAATTAATTGATTAACTCGCATAATTCCAATTCATCTTCCACTACTCAAAAATAATATTCTTCTTTTATACAATAATTTTCTACTTGTATCAAGTGTTTATAAGTGCTTATATCAAGTGTATTAGTGTTTATAAACACTACCAAACTATCAACTTTTTCAACAATTGGATTTTCGAGCAACTTCAACTAAGTGATTTGATTAATGGGATTTTAAACCCACACATTAATAAACAATTAATAAAATCCGTCAACGATAATCCTGGTTCAACAAGGATTTGAGGTCATTGATCAAAATCATCAACAGATCTTCACCAAGTAGTGTTATATAGTATTATAGTGTTGTAGGCCTATAGTTTTAGTCTACAAGTCGCATCAAAAGCTCTCTTAATTACTCTTTCAAGGTCGATGTTCTCCGCTGTGTTTTAGAACGTTTAAAACCGGATATTATTTATTATTCACAATATTAATATAACTCAACTTAATACGATTTCCCACGCCTAGTGTTTATCATTACTTTTTAAAGTACGAGTTTTATTTTTAGAATATTCAGTGCTTTTCCAAAGTAACTTCCTTCCGTTAATGAGTTAAGGTTTTTATTGGATCTTGGAGCTCGTTAGTTAATGTTTGGAGTCATGAAGTGTCTTTTTTCATATGTTGGATTTAATTGAAATGTTTGTCTTGAAGATATCTGTCCTCTAAGACTGAAAAATAGTATTTTACAAAAAATTAATTCACAAAATACTTTTTTCGTATTTCTTATTTCTTAAGTCTGATCTTACTTCACATCATACAAATTCCATTGATTGAATAATCATTAATTATACAGGGTGTTTCTAAAATAAACCGACAAACATCGTGAGCGGTTTTCTGAAATTGAAATGAAGAAAAAAGTTCCAGTAAACATGGATCCTAAAATGCTTAGTTTCCCTCCTAGTCGGGAAATGAACATCATACACAAAAAAAAATCATAGTCACTATGATACAAATTGTTTGATAGTGTACGAAGAAGATATAATAATATAAATAGAAAATTTATGAATAGAGGATGGCCAGAAAACAGATCAAATAATTTCAGAATAAAAGTTGATAATCTATCAATTTTCCGATAATTCTTCTCTAAGTAGACAAAGTAAAAAGTTGATTATCCATCAATAATGTTCTACGAATTCTTTCGAAGTAGACAAAGTATAATGCAATTGGTCGCAATACAAGTTGATGGTAATTTATAACGCATCCCAAACACAATTAGACCTGTAATTGCCTTCAGACAAGGTTAATGGCACTGGAATAGTAATCCACATTATAAAGTCATAATTTGCTATTGAATACAAATTAGGAGAGACGAGAGGTCAGATTGTGTACGTTACATATCCTCGTGTTGATGTACTTGTAATTAGATTGTGGCATTTGAATTGAATACTATGTTCAGTTATAATCAGATTCATTTAATTTGACGCTTGGCATTAGATGGATAGATAGATAGCAAAAAAGACACAAAAAATTGTGTAATGAGGCGAGGTGGAACCTACCCGTAAGGGTATCCCCACCAATAAAAGCCATACGATAAAAAAAATAGATAGCGAGATATTATTTCTTGACGTTTTTGAGAGAAGTGATATTTCGAAAAAAAATCGCGATTTTTCAATATTATCATAAAATTTTAATTTCCTTTTAACCCTTTGATCCTGGAACTTTTTTAACACTACAGGAATATCGAGGATAAAATTCTACATACATTATGTTATTTAATTGAAAATTTGAAGAAGTTACAATTTCACACAATCTGACAACGCTGCTATTTCCGCGGTTGGAGGCTGAAGGGACAACTAGTTTTATTCGAACTATAAAGCTAGGCGTACACCGGTTAGTCAAGACAAGACAAGACGAGATTAGTCACGTTTAGTCACAGTACTTCACATTGTTGTTTATGAAGCAACACACACTGATTAGTCATTGCATTGGTGTGTGCTGCTTCATAAGCAACTATGTGAATTATTGTGACTAATCTCGTCTTGTCTTGTCTTGACTAACCGGTGTACGCCTAGCCTAATTGAGTAGTAGATCAAATCAACTCGAATATCAAATTATATCCATAAATACTACAATAATGTAATCATCTTCTTCATGTTTTCCTTTCCACTTTCACTTTCGGTAAATTGAACCACCACAAACTATTACAAGAAGATGACCTAAATCTATAATCCACGAACAGGAAATATTTCAGGCGACTCTTCATTAACACTAAAGTTCATTCTTCACGTTGATTAGTGTTAGTTTAACGGTGGTATTTCCAAATAATTGCCACTAACACGCCTTAGAATAGCAAATAAAAACCCATTAGCTGTCACTAAGATTCTCGAATACATGTACCTATTTCTTTTATTTGTTTACATAGGTTCTTGATACCGCTGGAGAAAGTCTAAAAAAGGTGATTGTTTGAACGCTTTTGGAAGTTTTATATTGAAATAGAAAATTGGAAAAAATTTTGAAATTTTAAACCGAATATTCGCTTTGAGCATCTACGGTGTTGCGCTCTGGCGGATGATCATATATGCATCCTTTCTGCCTATTTAACATGTAAAGGATACGCTTAAGTACGTAAATATCAGTTTGTAATTTAAATAGAATTCCCTGTCGCTATTTTCCTACTTATTGATTGTGGAATTATATTTAGTATGATGAAATAAACTCATCGCATGTTCTTAAACATTTTTATAATACAAAATTTAAATCAGTACTTACACTATTTGAGTCACGGACGCGTTTCGTCCGCTCGTTCATCCTCGGCGCTTTGAGCTATTTTTCTTTCAATTATGAAACTGTAATTATTGCGTTATAACACGGTCGTAGATAAAATTTATTTATTCGATATAAAAGGTCCCTAATAGTACAAAAAGTTTCTGAATCCCATTTTTGGGAAGTCATCTAGCTACTTTTCAACTTGAAAAGTAGTCCCTAGGATGCATTAAACGTTATCCACGAATTAGTGCTCGATGATATTAACACAGCTATGATATTAAACAGTGCATAAACTATGTTTATCCTGTAATAATTGCCGTGTTCATTAGATTGAGTGCAGTGAGTTATAGTGAACTATCTATGTAATGTCTTGTCTGACATAAACACCACATTACTGTCAAGGCTAATATGACTATATACTATCCTTCTTGTTTTTCTTCATTTAACTTTGGTTTTCCTTGATATTCTTCTTATTTTTCTTTATTAGATTTTTGTTTTCCTTTATATTCTTCTTCTTGATTGTCTTCTCTTCCTGTAAAGAATCCTAAGTACTTGAGTTTATTTTATAATATACATAATAATTATTATATTTTGAAATATTTAAGATCCCAAATCAAAATTTGTCAATCTTGCTGTGTGTCATATTATACCGGTTAACTACTGTGGCGAAGCGTGGTATACTTATTTGGTCATCGCCGGGTATATTTCCTACAAGTATACCACGCTTCGCCACTAACCGGTACATATTTTTTTGCTGTGGTGATGCCCAAATAAGCCCTTAGCTTGTGCGTGGGTAATGTGAAGGATGATGATGAGAGATGAGTGGACCTACAGCTTTAGGTGGGTTCCGAACCACCGGGAAGCGATTTTTATTCTCATGAATGAATGACATTCAGTGGAAAAAGGCTGAAAGTGGTCACCCATACAATGGGAGTAACAGGTGAAAGTATTTTATCTAAGGCTAGGCGTACACCGGTTAGTCAAGACAAGACAAGACGAGATTAGTCACGTTTAGTCACAGTAATTCACATAGTTGCTTATGAAGCAGCACACACCGATGCAATGACTAATCGGTGCGTGTTGCTTCATAAGCAACTATGTGAAGTACTGTGACTAAACGTGACTAATCTCGTCTTGTCTTGTCTTGACTAACCGGTGTACGCCTAGCCTAATACAGTATTACGATTAGACATCAGCACAACTAAGAAGCCAACCGCTTCCCTAAATATTATCATTATTAGTGTTTTTAGTTATTATACCTATAATTAGTGAACAATATTTTGTAAAGCAAGGACAATGATACAATAACCTCTTGAAAGTAGAGTCTGCTTGCCTTCTGAAGTTCAAAGTAGCTACTGCAGATTAGTGCAAATTACATTTTAATGACAGATTATTTTTTATTCCGTTTTCGAGTTGAAGCTATATGCGTGCTTTTACTTCCTGTTCAGTGTCTCTTCAACAAAGTTACATGAAAGATTCATCATAAAATAGAATAAATTTTGATAGAAATTACGGAGTCTGTTAAGCTGCATGTGAATGACTTGCGATACTATCGTGTGAGATATCACACAATTTCTCATCAACTTACTTTTGTGGAATAATACTGCTGTTGTGGAATAATTATAATTATCAAATTTAGATAGGTCTATTCATAGGTTTATAATGAATATGAGCAACTCGAATGCGCTTCATTCAATATGAATTCTTTTTTCCTATCGTATGGCTTTTTATCGGTGGGGAGACCCTTACGGGTAGGTTCCACCTCGCCTTATTTTTTGTATCTGTCACCCACCCGAGAGCAGTCTTGAATTATTAAAATATGAATTAAAAAAATAATACTCACAAAGTAAAAATTCACTTCAAGTCGTTATTCTAGTGAAAGATAGTGTTAACTTCGGAGTTCGTCAAGGATCATTTATTTATTTATTTATTCAAGTTAGTTCAGATTATACATAGAGGATGAAAACAGAGACAACATGTCCAAAACGTCCTCTCTTCCTAATTTTGATAAATTGATAGATCAAAAATGAAGGTTATGTTCACATAACTTCATTTATAATATTATAAGTGCTCATGATGCTTTGTAATATCTGGATTTGATTCTAGAAATTATTATTATATGAAAAAATCATATTTGAAAAATAATATTATCCAGTACGATACATCGATATTATTCTCAAGATATAGTCATCAATGATACTGATGCTATGTATGTCCTCAAGGTTTTTTATCAGTGAGGAGATAATTTTGGGTAGGATCCACCTCGCCTTATTCTTGTGTCGGTCACCCTTCCAGGATCAGTCTTGAGTGATTAGTCACGTTTAGTCACAGTACTTCACATAGTTGCTTATGAAGCAACACACACCGATTAGTCATTGCATCGGTGTGAGCTGCTTCATAAGAAAGTATGTGAATTACTGTGACTAAACGTGACTAATCTCGTCTTGTCTTGTCTTGTGTACGCCTAGCCTAATGATGCTGTAGCCTACATATCTCAGTAATATTTCTAGCTAATGTGATGGAAGCTTTGAAATGCACTGAAAATGACTTTCCCAGCACTATAAGGATACTAATGAACATCAATTAGGGAGGGATTCACGCTCCATTCACAAAAACGTGTTCATTAATTGGATATTATTGTTACAGTATATTGTGCAACCTGTCAAATTTTGTTTTAGTATTGTGATGTTCATTTGATTTGGTATGAAGATTGTTCAGATATTATGTGAGCATTCAATCAAGTTGTAATTCACAGAATTTTTTATTTTTTATAGGTAAATTACCGATTGATCTTCTCGTATTTTGATGATATCAGAGGTGTATTATCTACATCTGGTGAGTCAATAATCTACAGTATTTTTAACAAAGTCCAAGAAACTTTACTTCTAGTTTTGCAACTAAAAATAGTCCCATTATGTTTTTGTTTGTTTGTTTTTTCTGTGGTTTTGCCCACATAAACTCTTAGGTTTTGCGTGGGTAGTGGGAAGAATGGAGACGAGTGGTGGGCTCCTACCTACAGCTTTAGGTGGGTTCCGAACCACCAGGCTCATTAATTCTCATTAATGAATGACATTCAGCGGAAAAATGCCTTAACCCTTTAACTGGTGGGCCGTACATTACCTTGTTTAATGCCTTGAATGAATTGAATTTTTATTCTCAATATCATTATATAGCAGGATCCTTTTAACTTGTCAGAAAACATATGTTTCAAAGAGCAATATCACAATACTGTACTTAACCTACAAATGCTGAATCTCCCAGATCATTGAAAAGGTTTTTTAAAAAGTTATTCTTCGAAAGGTCTTCTTTAAAAAGGTATTTCAAAGACTTTTAAGCCTTTTGAATATTGTGTCAAAATCGCTGTTTAATTATTACCAAAACAGCTGATTTCTGACATTTAAAAGGATCCTGCTATAACTACACACTATTTACAAAATAATTAAAAAACAAAACTAAATTGAACTCATTTAGAACATACATTCCAGCAGTTAGGATATAACACTTAGGCACCGCTGGAGGGAGTCTCACAAATGGATATCATTGTAAATGAGTCTTACAATTAAAATGATTTTATGATTTTCATGGCAAATGGATGATTTAAATGAATGAATATTTTGTTCTTGAATTATTCCATTCAAATTGATTACTGGACATGAGCAATGAATTGAAGCACAGAATTTCAACAATCAAGAAGGAACAAATGCGTAATTCAACTTTACTATACCTGAAAAGCGAAACAATTTGAATTAAAAATCAACGCCCAATCAAATCTTTTAGAGAAGCACAAACATAGTAGCTAAAGACTAATACACATTGTCAAGGCCAACGTAATTCCGTTTTACTCTAAAAGAATAAGTTAATTGGGAATTGGAGAGATAAAGACAGAGCGATGGGAGTAAGGACTGTAGTCTGATGTTTATTAATCTACTGTTACTGAGTTAGTATCAGCAAGTGTGTGGGAAAGAGATTGTGGAAGCATTTATTGTGAAGAGGTTTTATAACCTTGTGTTGCTCATGAAATTGGGGAATTCTCTTTATTTTCATTCCGCCAGAAGGAGATGTTTGTCTAAAGATTGATCAAATTCAGTTTTTAAATTTACTGATTCGGTCCTAATACAATTTTATAATTAGAAAAGAAAACATAAACTGTGTTCTCTCAAGATTGATAATCACATCCAGTATTCGAATTTATTATTTTGACTAGCTAGCCGTAGACACTTTAACTGAACATGCATGCCAAATTTGAACGCATTCGGTTGAGTTCTTGTTGAAAAATCTGCAAAACCGCAAGAAAAACACATTGAAAACGCAAGGAAAACTGCAAAAACGCCGATTTCTGGCGTAATTTTGGGAGAATCTTGAAAAAATGTCAACAGATTATTTTTAAACCTTAAACGAACCTAAGTGTTGAAATTCAACATTTTCTGCCAATTAGTTCTCGAAAAAGCTGAGAAAACGCAAAAGATCGCTAGAAAAACGCGGATATTGGGCAAAATACGTTCTTAGTGCTCGTCTAAAGGTCCAACTGAACATGCATGCAAAATTTGAACGCATTTGGTTCAGTAGAGTTTTAGTTCTGCTGATGAATCAGTGAGTCAGTCAGTCAGTCAGTGCCTAATAGAAATTCAGTAGTCCAGTAAAACAGGAAAAAGGTGAACACACTACGTTAGACATGACAAATCATGCAATAAACTCATAAGTCTAGTCACTTTCTTCTTTTATTTCAGGACTTCTATTAGGTTAGTCTATGATGTGCTTACAACCCACTGTACATTTAATAGATAGATAAATGACTTCATTTTCCACTTTTCACAATACAAAAGTGCTGTGGGCGAAGTTGAGGCATACCACTTAACACACAAATTAGAGAGTGCATAGAGAGTGTGTATAGAAGTGTATAGTGAATAGAGAGTGCATATAGAAGCCTATATAGTAGTAGAACAAAAATCGTTATGTTCTTGATAACTAATCAATGGGATCGTAGAGTGATAGAACTACTTCCATACCGTGATTGAACAGTACATCGCAATGGATAAAATTTACTTTCTGAATAATCACTTATCTCCAATTCCATTTCAAGGATCTCTAACCTCACGATGTTCTAATCCAGTTTATCAACTCCATTCAATTTGCTCGAAACTACCGTATAATTTTAAACTGACAAGATAAATTCTACATAAATATGTTGCGTTTTAATCAACCATATAATGCTCTCAAACATAAACATGCTACATGAATATATAGATATTTCCGGTGTTCAGTTATTGATAGTCTATTTCCCAGTCAAGGATTACTACTGAATATTATTATTGAAAACCTTGTGGATAGCACGTAGTGCCTCTATTAATATTTAACCTGAACTTGTATTTTGAAATCCAGTTTTGGACTTCCTCGATTTGGATTCCTTGAGACTAGGTATTCTAGATTCTGTTAACTTTAGTAGTTGTGTTAAGTTAATTTGTGTAAACTTTAATAGCACCATTAATTTAATACACATTTTAATACGACCAGGGGCCTGTTGCATGAGAAAATACAAGCTAGTAATACTAGTTGTAACTATGGTAACTTGCCATCTGACAACTAGTATTACTAGCTTGTATTTTCTCATGCAATAGGTCCCTGGATTTTTATTCTTTCTCATAGGCCTGTATTATCAATCACAGTTTAAAAGTAGTTCGAGTTAAACTACCTTCGGCTCTTGATATACGATCGGAATTAATTTTTCTGCGCATGCGTTAATGACACTTGACCAATCACAGAGGATTACAGTGCTCTGTGATTGGTCCGACGTTATTGACGCATGTGCAGAAAAATTAATGTCGCTCGTATATCAAGAGCCAAAGCTAGTTTAAGTTGAACGTCTTTTAAACTGTGATTGATAATACGGGCCATAGAGGAACAAATCTCTTGGATTATGTTTATTTTTTCAATTACAATTCTAAATTTTATGGAAATTTTAATAGGGAAAGTTTGTGAAATTTTGGCTACATGCATCGTTCAGATTAAAACCTTTAACCGCACTGAATTAAGGTTATTTCTTGTATAGAATGAGGCAAAAAGGACCCTACAAGGATCATAAACTGAGGACGCCTCTAACTTTTTTAAAACTGAACGGATCTTAACAATAATCATACCGCAGTCTTCTCAGCTCATCAAGACGATCTTGATTCATATATCTTATGAAAAATGTTGAATTGTGCCGAAATAAAATAAAAGTATTCCCGTGTGTATTTTAACCTTCTCTTATGTAATGAGAATAAGGCTATTTTTGGCTTAGGCTAGGCGTACACCGGTTAGTCAAGACAAGTCAAGACGAAATTAGTCACAGAACTTCACATAGTTGCTTATGAAGCAACACACACCGATTAGACATTGCATCGGTGTGTGCTGCTTCATAAGCAGCTATGTGAATTACTGTGACTCAACGTGACTAATCTCGTCTTGTCTTGACTAACCGGTGTACGCCCAGTCTTAGAGATGCGTGTATCTTGGAAGCCCTTGGTCATAAAAAGACAGAATTCATCTCAAATTGTGGATCGCGATTTCTTCTTTCATTTCCAATGAATAATGATGGAAATACTCATTTTAAAAATCAGAAACGCTAGTTTTTGTATGTCAGAGAATTGACACAATTTCTCCTATACTGTAGAACAAAAGTAGGCCTAGAAAGAAACTAGAAATAATATTTCGTATTCATCCATTTCCTGTGCAGTACAAAATTCGATCATAATTTCAAAACAAACACACGTAAACTGGATTGGTGTTTAAAAAAATCGGATGATAGAAATACCGGGAAAGACTTACCTGATGCAACCGTTTGACATGATTATTTTTTGCGACGCCAATTAAGCTACCTGTTTGAACTTTCAAAAATGATCCAACATACATGACTTTTGCAGCTCTAATTACCTCTATTGCGTGCTACAATGTATATGTTTTTCAACATGACTATGTTATAGGTGTTGGCCGTTGTTTGTTTCAAATATTTATTTTATTGAGATAATATTAAATTAAATTGAAAACTGTGCAATTATCCCAACAAATTTCAATAATGTTGTATTTTTATATTCCCTCTTACAAGATTATCTATGAAACTTTCCATTCACTAGTAATTATACCATCTGTCAACAACTCCTGATACAAATATTTCATTACAACTGTACCAAAATAATGTATATTATTTTCACATAGATTATTATTACAAATAATTCACTGCAGTTATCTTTATTCAAGAACGAGAACTTTTATTCAGATTCTTACAAAATGATTACAGAATAAATGTTCAAAATATTACAAAATCTATTTACCTGCAAGGAAACATCCTATGCGCAGGTAAGAGTTGCTATAATATTAGTTATTTCAACATATATGTCAACAATTCACTATTGCTAATATTGCAATTTGATAATCTGTCTCACGAGATATTTACAAATAATTTAGTGCAATTATTCCAACAAACAACAATTGTTTATTATGTTTGCAAGGGATTCACTGCAATTATCCTATCAAATGTAACCCTACATTTTAGTAATTCCTCTCTTAAGATTCTCTCCAAAACTATCTATTTACAAATAATTTATTGAGATTATTTCAACAATGAACAATAATTATTGCTAATTCCATCAATTTATTCATTGATATAATCACAAAAATTATTATAATATGGGATAATTATTATAATCTGATAAAGAAAAACTAGGCTTAGCCAGTCCAGTACTATTCCTTTTCCGAATTTGTCCAAAATAAGGCTATGTATTTTTGCAAATTTTCCACGAGTTTTTCTGGTCCGGGAATACTGTGAGATAACAAATTAATTCAGAAAAGTTCATTTGAAACCGTAAAACCACCAAAAGATTCATGTTGCGTTTTAATAATTCCTTGAAAACTACTCATTTACAAACAATTTAGTGCAATTATACGATTACAAATATCGATTATTGCGAATGAAGTAAATCTCGCAAAGTTACAATTCCAAATTATTTACTTTGATTATTCCAAATTTTAACAATATTATACAACAATTTTAATAATCTCTCTCACACGATCCATGTTGCGTTTTAATAATCATTTGAAAACTATTCATTTACAAACAATTTAGAGCAATTAAACGATTGCAAATATTGATTATTGCGAATGAAGTAAATCTCCCACTCCTAATATACAAATCCAAATTATTCACTTCGATTATTCCAAATTTCAACAATAATCTACAACTATTTCAATAATCTACGTCGCACGATTCATGTTGCGTTTTAATAATCCTTTGAAAACTATTTATTTACAAACAATTTAGTGCAATTAAACGATTGCAAATATCGATTATTGCGAATGAAGTAAATCTCGCAAAGTTACAATTCCAAATTATTCACTTCGATTATTCCAAATTTCAACAATAATCTACAACAATTTTAATAATCTCTCTCGCACGATTCATGTTGCGTTTTAATAATCCTTTGAAAACTATTTATTTACAAACAATTTAGTGCAATTAAACGATTGCAAATATCGATTATTGCGAATGAAGTGAATCTCGCAAAAGTTACAAATCCACACCGGATGCAAGAAATTCGAGTGTCGACATTAATTATTGGGAAACAAAGTGAGACTGCCACCGCAGAAGTTGGAGTAAAACTAGTTTTGTGTTGGGTAACTAGTATCCCTGTCGTTCTCGCTCTCTCTCTCTCACACACATACACATACGCACACAACCCAAGGGCAGCAACTCGTATGTATTGGTAATAACAGAAGACATGTGGAATGACAGCTTGTAACACGTGAATTATGTGTGGCAGGGTTCGTTTTGTACCCCTTTACTTTCCTAATAATTTTAATAATTTAAATCTAAACTTCTCCACTCTCCGAATTTCATTCATTAGGAAATAATCCAATTTGAATCGATTTGTTGGATTGGGACGTATTTATGAACGTAGGTAAGAGAAATTTACGAATTTGTGAAGAAGTTGAGAAAGTCACACTCTCGTAAGGCGATTCGTATTTATGAATTGCACTTGGAATCTAATCTCAAATAGTAGCTCAGCCATAAACAATCTATGATAATGATAACGCTAAGCAGTGTCCTGCTTGCAAAAAATTCTAATATTATTGTCCATGCTAATAGATGCTCATAGACCTTTCCTTGTTTCATCAACTTTATCTAGTAGTTATCAGCCATCATTGGTTAGCTTCTCCCACTCCCACCAGGGGGTGTGTCGTGTCTCATCCCAACGACCAATCAGAAGCTTCCATTCCGTATGGCAGCCATTTCATGAGCGACTGCTGTAGCAGTGACTTCCATTTTGAATAAGAAGACTTGATGTTGTCAAAACCACATTTTATTTAATAAAACAACGAGATACTGCAGTTTCGGTTGTTACACCATTAACAATCTCAGGTAAACTGACTTCCATTTTGTCAGTTGATTATTTTATTCCTTTTCAAATACATAAAATATGTATATTGTCATGTTATCATTGAAGTTCATGAAGTTTATAAATAAAATTAACATGTATTCAGAGAATGAACTTGAGAACAATGAATTGTTAAATGTGGATAACTAGAAAATTTCAATAAGAAAAGACGATAATGTGTTTAAATTCATTCTTAGAACGAAAATAATTGGGAAATTTGATGAAAATCAACATGATATATTATATTATTTTGTTGACAATAATCGTAATTGAATCATTTTGTTTGATGAATAGGAGGAAATTAAGATAAAGGAAATTCATTAAGATTCATTAAGAATTTGAATAGAATTGATGTAGCCTATCAAGTTGAAAACTAGAAAACTCCTATGATAGATGGGAAGACGTTCAAATTCAATCTTGTTGAATAATATAATAATTGAACATTTGAATGGAAAACAAATTGATTATAGTTAATGGAAAATTTTGAATTTTGTTTGATAAATTGTGTTAAGAAGACGTTTAAATTCAATCTTGGAGAATAATAATAGGTGTTGATAATCATTGAATTTCGATTGAGAAGAAGCAAGAAAACTAGAAAATTTCAACTTAAAATGATAATAATGTTTTCAGATTATGTTCAAATTCAGTCTTACAAGAGAATAATAATTAGAAAATTGGATGGAAAAATACATAACATAATATGTTTTCATGATGTGGTCATATACCGGTATTTCCTGTACTTGAAAGAAGGCCTACCATAACAAGTAGCCACCAGTTTTGCAAAACAGATTCGCAATAATCGTCTGATATATCGTAAATACCAGATAATTTACAAAATTGCAAATTATTTTAAACGGCCATCACTTGTTTATTGATGGAACTTGTTATAGGCCGCTCGGTGAGATCGATTGCTCATGAGGTTAAGTCACGAACACTCAAGACTGCTTATGGATGGGTGACCGGCAGCAAATGATAACCTCTATCTGTTTTTCTATCACAAACATGGTGTTACGGATGAGAAGGAGAAGAGAGAGAAGGAGAAGGAGGAGTAGAAGGAGGTGAAGGAGAAGGAGGTGGAGAAGGAGGAGAACAAGGCTAAGGAGGAGGAGAAGGAGGAGAAGAAGAGGAGGAGAAGGAGGAGAAGGAGGAGAAGGAGGAGAAGAAGGAGAGGAGGAGGAGAAGGAGGAGGAGGAGGAGAAGGAGAAGAAGTAGGAGAAGGAAGAAGAAGGAGAAGGAGCAAAAGGAGGAGAAGGAGGAGAAGGAAGAGAATGAGAAGAACGAGGAATGGAAGTAAGATGAGTAAGAGATATAGAGAGAATAGGTAAAGGAGAGGAGAAGAAGAGAAGAAGGAGGAGAAGGAGGAGGAGAAGGAGGAGGAGAAGGAGGAGGAGAAGGAGGAGGAAGGAGAAGGAGGAGAAGGAGGGAAGGAGGAGAAGGAGAAGGAGGAGGAGGAGAAGGAGGATAAGGAGGAGAAAGAAGGAGAAGGAGAAGAGGAGGAGGATGAGAAGGAGGAGAAGGAGTGACCAAAACCAAGATAACTGTCAACATGTCTGTCATGAAAAGTAACCTGCATAAAACTAAAGAAAAATGTATACTAATGATGAAGTCTATTAGGAAGGCAATGGAAATAAATTCATGAATTCTGTACGAATCGAAAATGAAAGTGAAAAGAGATGAAAATGCAAACTGAGAAGCAACCAGACGATTACAATCAACCACACATTGAGATTAAATGCCTAATTCGAAACTAGTCTAGAGGTCAACCGTACAAGTGCACTCCAAACTTGAACTCCTTATGTAATTATTGGATTCTAAAAACCGGAAACAGAACCTAAAACAGATTCAGGAAGTGTGACCACTTTTTTAAGTTACAGTAATGGTCATTAAGTGAAAAAAAAATTGGACAACAGAATCACCTGAGACTTAGGAAATGAATGAAAATGGTGTTGACCTAGAGAGAGAGAGAGAGATCTCCAAGAATGAGGGGTGAAGGAGCGAGTGAGAGGGAAGAGAAGAGAGAGAATAAGATGGATGTCAAGGTTGGAGAGCGAAGTGTGTAGCAAGGCTGAAGAGCAGATTACATTTCAATCGGATTTTAACACAAACATTTAGAAAACGTTTGTTTATTTTCAGAAACGAACAGATGTAGAATGAACATGGACCAGAGTAATAATGACAAAAAGAGGGTGTGACTCTCAATAATTCAAAATTCAGTGTTTTTTTCATGATGGATGATAAATTGAAACTCTTTCCACATGTAACGTCCAAAAGTACAACATTTTCCACGTGAAAGCATAGAGAAAATGGATTTCAATGCATAGATGGACATGATTATAATATGATAAAGTGTCTTTTATTTCACTTTCCATCACGAATTACTAGTTGATAATTCCCAATACAATTTTAAAAGATATAGCAGTTAATAATGATGATTGAATGCAATGTCGTTTAAAATTGTATTTATGTGAGAATTATTGACTGCTATGTCGTTTGAAATTGTATTTAAATGATATTATAAATATTGTCTTTGATATGAGAACTCTATCGATTATAAAAAGATGATCATAACTTACAAAATTGAATCTGGGTTCATTTACTCAATAATAATTAAACGGTAGCCAGTCGACTTATTTATAAATAATTTATACAAATATGAATGTCATTTATAATACTGTACTGTAAAGTCACTTATAATACCATTTATAAATATGAATAATCGTTCCCATGCCTAAAATTCCAGAAATAACAGTTAAAACCAGTTGACTAGTACAGTAGGATTCATTTAATTTGACGCTTGGCGATCAGTAAAAAGCTGATGTTATGCAACTTTGTCACAATAATCCAAAGACTTTATAGTCTTAACAAATATGAAGTCATTTATAAGACTGTAGACAAGACGTCACTTAGTCTCGCTTTAGTCAAATATGAATAATCGTTATGCCTAAAACACACCGAGTTAGTCATCAGTTGATTAGTACAGCAGGCATTTAATTGACGTGATCAGTAAACGTGACTAATCTCGATCTTATCTTGTCACTAATCCGACTTTTAAGTCTTAAAGACCTTTAAAGTCTTTGAAAGATATTTTTTGCAATAATCTGCGAGATTCAGCATTTATAAGTTAGGCTAAGTATTGTGTCAAAGCTGCATAACATCAGGTGTTATTCAAGAAATTAAATTAATCGCAGTTTTAATTAGTTGACAATACAAGCATTTTTGCGAAGTGATCTGTGATAATCTCTGATCTAAGAAAATCAGGACATCTTCTAAATAAAATCTTTACCGCAGGTCCAAGGTCATAGACATCATAATGGTCCTGCAACTTTAGTTAATTCAGGTCATGTCTGGTAAGATTAATCAGATGACTTCTGAACTGAAGCGAAATAAAAGTGACCGCAGCTATAATAAACATAAGGAAGTACTTCATGATTTTGAACTTGACTCAGTATTCACCCACGATAGTAATCTTTACTGGGAACTTGACCTGGATTTGCGGTCTTTGACATCCTACATGTTCTTGTTCACTTGTTACTGTAATATTATTATCACGACATAAGAATATTCATTCTCTATTCTTGATCTTCTAGCTATGATTTGTAAAATATGTACGTAAGTTCGTCAAAATAATTTATTTTATCGCGGAAGAAAAACCCATATTTACAGACGTGAAGAAGTCTAGACCACTGATATTTAGGCTAGGCGTACACCGGTTAGTCAAGACAAGACAAGACGAGATTAGTCACGTTTAGTCACAGTAATTCACATAGTTGCTTATGAAGCAGCACACACTGATGCAATGACTAATCGGTGTGTGTAGCTTCATAAGCAACTATGTGAAGTACTGTGACTGAACGTGACTAATCTCGTCTTGTCTTGTCTTGACTAAACGGTGTACGCCTAGCCTTACTGTATAATCACAGTGTGTTTTTTGGATGTTACACTTTTCATTAGGTTGTCACTCTGGTATCAAACATTCGACAAATTTCGGGATAATATGAAATTTTAGAACCGGATATAGTCATGCTATCAATAATCTGTATTCTTATAGAATTCAGAGTCATTTACAGACGTGAAACAGACTCTAGACTACAGAGACTGTATAATCACAGTGTGGCCATTGTTTGTCGCTCTCTTGATTGGTTTCTCACTCCAGTACCAAACATTAGTCAAATTTGAAGATAATACGAAATTTCACATCTAAATATCTATGAACTATCAATAATCTTAATTCTTGTAGAATTTTGACAAGAAAACAATGTAATCGAACTTCTCCTTGCTAAAATGAATAAATTAAACAGGTATAGCCTATTGTCAATTCCAGCAAAATGATTTTTTTCAACAAAACTCAAGTTTCAATGCAAGTTCAAGTGGATCAAGTTCAAGTTTGTGGAAGAGAGACAAGCTTATGCCAGCTGTTTTTGTCTCTCTCCCACACATTGAACCGCTGGTAACCGCCCAAACCGCAACCGCCTAAAAACCGTTCGTGTGAACCTGCTCTAAGTTCCATATTGTTGACGCAGGAGGCATCAATATTTTTCTGCATTTTTGCGTCGATGACGTCGTACCAATCACAGAGCACTGAGAGCGCTTCCATAATATACTAGTCAAAACTTGATGTTTGTTTGTCAATTGCTGAACAGCCCTATGTGGGCTTAGGCCAACCAGCTGGTTGCCAGTTTCACATCCACTTGACTGAATCAGAAGAGGTGAATGATCATTTACCAGAAAAGATGTAACGTGTGGTTAGCACATTGACATCTCAACCATAAGCTAGACATCTCAACCTAAGCCCCTATGTGGGCTTAGGCCTACCAGCTGGTTGCCAGTTTCACATCCACTTAACTGAATCAGCAGAGGTGAATGATCATTAACTAGAAAAGATGTAACGTGTGGTTAGCACATTGACATCTCAACCATAAGCTAGTCCATAAGCTAGACATCTCAACCTAAGCCCCTATGTGGGCTTAGGCCTACCAGCTGGTTGCCAGTTTCACATCCACTTGACTGAATCAGCAGAGGTGGATGATCATTAACCAGAAAAGATGTAACGTGTGGTTAGCACATTGACATCTCAAGCATAAGCTAGTCTTCGCAACCTATAGTGATGGGAACAAAGCACTGCTGGGTAAATATGATGTGTTTTTCTTTTAAAAAACACCAAATCCAGTTCTATACCTTCATTTTAAAAAATTATATCCAATTTTAAAGTTGTGATGTCCTTTTTGAACCCCTGTGTAATAATGGAAGATGGTAACGCAACCCAGTGATGGGAACAAAGCAATGCTGGGTATGAACTTGATGTGTTTTTCTTAAAAAAAACACCCAATCCAGTTCTATACCTTTATTTGAAATAAATTATATCCGATTTCAAAGTTGTCAAGTCCTTTTTGAAACGGTCCTTTTTGAACCCCTCTATAATAATGGAAGATGGCAAAGATGAAAGAAAGGAAAAGTGATCAGCAACTCACACTCACATTAAGTGAAACACACATCGTCATAATAATGGAAGATGAAAGGAAAAGTGATCAGCAACTCACACTCACATCAAGTGAATCACACATCATCAGATTAACCGTCTCCAGCTACAATCACCACTTTAATTCGCGATGTCCTTTCCGGATCTATTAGACGGCGACTTTGGTTCAAGGTAGGCTCGCCAAGATACACCAATAACAGGTTAGGTTAGGTTTGGGTGAGCCGCTCCACAACCTGTAACCTAATTGGGTGCAGATTTTCAAACTACACGAGTCAATTCATCCCGCATTTTCCTTGAACAGGTTCCAGTTTTCAAGATAGCGTGGAGGAAGAGGAACAAGGGAAGGAAGAGAAGGAAGACGAGGAAGAGAAGGAAGAGGAGGAAGAGAAGGAAGAGGAGGAATAGGAGGGAGAGGAGGAAGAGGAAGAGGAGGAAGAGGAGGAAGAGGTGGAAAGGAAGGAGGAAGAGGAGGAAGAGGAGGAGGAGGAAGAGGAGAAGAAGAGGAAGAGGAGGAAGAGGGAGGAAGAGGAGGGAGAGGATGAAGAGGAGGAAGAGGAGGAAGAGAGGAGGAAGAGAGAGAGAAGGAAGAAGGAAGAGGAAGAGGTGAGAAGAGGAAGAGGAGGAAGAAGGAAGAGAGGAGAAGAGGAGGAAGAGGAGGAAGAGGAGGAAGAGGAGAAGATGACGGAGAGAAAGAGGAAGAGGAGGAGAAGAAGAGGAAGAGGAACAAGAGGAAGAGGAGAAGATGACGGGAGAGGAGAGGAATAGGAGGAAGAGGAGGAAGAGGAGGAAGAGGACGAAGAGGAGGAAGAGGAAGAGGTGGAAGAGAGGAAGAGGAGGAAGAGGAGGAAGAGAAGAAGAGGAGGAAGAGAAGAGAGGAGGAATAGGCAGAAGAGGAGCAAGGAAGAGGAGGAGAGGACAAGAGGAGGAAGAAAAAGAGGAGGAGAGGAAGGAGAGAATAGGAGGAAATGAGGATGAAGAGGAAAAGAAGAAAAGGAGGAAGAGAAGGAGACGAGGAATAGGAGGAAATGAGGAAAAGAGGAAGAGAAGGAAGAGGAGGAAGAGAGGAAATAGAGGAAGAAAGGAGAGAAGAAGATTGGAGGAAGCTGAAGATGAACAAGAAGAAGAGAAAGAAAGAGTAGGAGATGAAGAGGAGAAGAAGAAGGAGAAGAAAAAGAAGAAGAAGAAGAGCACTGAAAAGGAAGAAAATCAATGAGTAAACGTAGAAGAGTTTGTAAGGAGAAGTGGATAAAAGATGAGTTTGAAGAGAAATAGATATACGAAAAGAAGAACAACCACATCAACAAAGAGGAAGATAAAAAATAAATAGAAAAAGTTGTGAGGAGAGGAAGAAAATGTAATATGAATGTGATGAGAGACAAGAATGCGAAGGAGAGAAACAGGAGTGGGAGAATCCAAATTAAGAGGATAGAAGAAGAAAAGAAGAAGAAGACGAAAAAGGAGAGTTAAAAGAAGGAAAGAAAAGAGGTAGAAGAAAAGAAGAAGAAGAAGAAGAAGAAAAAGGAGAAGTGAAGGAGGAGGAGAAGAAGCAGAAGAGGAGAGGAAGAAGAGCACGCAAAAGAATAGGAAGAAGAAGAAGTAAAGAGAGAGGAGGAGAAGAAGAATGAGAGAAAAAGAGGCGGAAAAAGAAGTAAAGTGAGAGGAGGAGAAGATGAATGAAAGGAAAAGAGGCGGAAGAAGGAGAAGAAGAGGCAGGAGAAGAAGATGCTACCAAATAAAAAATGAATTCTTGAAGTCCTCAGATCAGGTTCCGCTTGCTGAATTCTGACCTGTTTGCTTTGCACACATGGTCAACTGGCAAACATAAATTTTTAGAGAATGAAAAAAATGACAGCTGAATTTTGTACATGAATGCGAATTGGATTGAAAGAGAGTTCAGTGGGCTTCTTATGATATTATGGTAATCATGAGTAATGTACAGTGAGTGATAAATATATATATTTTTTTTTCTGCTAAAGGTGATGACCTCATGACTAGTCGAATATGTAGCGTTTCGTCCGACACCCAAATTCTTGGAAATTAGTAGCGTTTCGTCCGACTGGTTTCCACGCTTCTGTGCGTATTACCAACGAGTAGCGTTTCGTCCGATTTTTGAGTCTTCTACCTGACTTCAGAAACCCTTCTATCACTGGCTAATTACTGTTGTAAATAATCAGTATCAAATAAAATTTAAAATCTGCTTCTTCAGATTCTATAGCTGCAATAGTTGGCTATTTGTATTGCTTCATGTGAATTATTTCTATCAAAACCATTGATTCGAAGTCAAAGCCTATTTATTTGGATGTAATTACAAGTTTTCGTCCCTATAAAACTGTATCCAGAAGAAACTCATATAGAAATTTATGCCACTTCATAAACATTGGCAGAAGTTGAATCAATCCAATAATTGCAATGAATTGTGGTAAGTACATTTTAAAATCGGTAGCTTGGATGAAGTAATTTAATCTACTTTCGGCTTCACTTTGGGGATTCACTTTGGGTAGAACACCTCTAACATCTAGACGTCTGAATAATGAAGTTGTAACTTGAATGACCCAGTAACTGCTGCCATCTTACGACAGAATTCAGAACTAGCTGCGTTGTGCATTGCCGACCAATCAGAGAGGGGTGAGAGGCGGAGCTTGGAGGCGTGTCTGTGAAGATTGAAGCTGTAAATCACCCAGTAACTGCAGCCATCTACCGGTCGAATTCAGAACTAGCTGAGTCATTCAGTTCTGGCTTATCAAGAGATAGTAGGCGTAGTTTGGAGGCTACATGATTTAAAAATTAGGTTACTCTTCATGGAAGTTAGACACAGTCAGGCATTGTTCGAATATTTTAATTGCTGAATAAATAAATAGAAAAATTTGTCTTGGGAAACACAATAAATGATTGAATCACCGTTTCTGAAATATGTTTGAATTGTTATCATAATGAAATGGTTACACCCCATTAACCTATCTTCTATCAGATGTTGTTGAAGTTGAAGTTGAAGTTGTTGAAGTTGAATTCCAATTCTCTGATCATAACTCCAAACTCCTCCACTTCCTTTCCAACGATTCATGTGATTCAAAAACAAAATGGCCTATCAAAAAATAAGACATTTTCCATGAAAGTATTTTTGGATTCACCTCAAAGTTTTTTCACATGCACGAATCCAATTCACAATCACTTAGTTCATATTATAGTGATGCAAAAATAGGCTTCCTGTTCCTTCCCTTTATCTTCCCTTTGACTCAAAACTGCTAATAATACTTTTTTTTAGTATTTGTATATAATTGTATATAAATTGCTTTATATACAAGTATATAAATACTTCTATATTGTATATAAAAGTTCTTAGTTCAGTCGTTGTTGCAAAAACACAAGGAAAACTGCATAAACGTTGTTGACAAATTCTCGGCTTCCTTCTGTAAATACAGATTCAGTGAGATTAGGCCTACAGAAGGAATCCGAGCATTCGTCAACAATGATGGACATGGACCAATCAGAGCATTGGGCTGGTGATGCATGCGCAGAACGAAAATGCCAAGTCGGATCGGTGTCAAGTCGGATCATGTGTGAATTGACCTTTTAAAAAGCGGAAACTGAACCTTATTTTCGGAAAAAATTATTTATCAAGATTTTGGAGAGAAACATTGGACTGAGCCTGTTGTTTTTCTCCCAATCAAATTTTGATTATTTATTTATTTTATCTATTTAGCGTATGGCTTTCAATAGTGGGGAGACCCGAGTAGGGTTGTTCCACTTCACCAACATAACCAATTATCCTTCGATAGGGAACATGGTGGAAGTTTGTTTTCACTTAGAAACAGACATCAGCTTTTAAAAAAATATTTTTTGATGAATTGTGCTTCACTTTTACTTTCATTCACTTGTATCAATAAATAAATTTTATCAAATTGGATTGGATTGAATTGTTTGAAGTTGATACAATTGAATCTCTCCCAAAAAATCCACAAAAATGTAATCCTCCACCAATAATCTTGACACCTATGACATATACACGCCACACATGCCTGTGAGCCCGCATGCGTGCGCAACTGTTAGTTAAGATAGGAGGAGTTAACCTTGACAGGAATTTCAGAATACCTGATTCTAAAACAAGTTACATTGGAGAATCAGCTCTAATGCGTCATACAACTTGCCAGCTCTCAACTAGTCTCTCTCAGGTCCCTCAGTTAGTGTTGCTCTCCAGTAGTGTAATGTACTGTTTCTAGTCGCACCCTTCGTTTGGTTGTACTCTCTATAGTCGTATTGTTTTTGTGTGTTTTTAGTTTGGAAACCCTCCGCCGCCGCGCTGCTGTGCTGGGGACTTTGGGATTAAGTCTGCCGTTGGACTGATTACGGTGAGTTTCTTTATTATAAAAAATTATAAAATTATATAAAAATTAGGTATTCAGATTTGTGAAATTCAATTTAAAGTAACGTAGATGGATCAAATTGAAATTGGAGAGGTGAAAAATTAATAAAATTATGTGAATTGCAGTTTTAAAATTTGTAAAATTCTGTGTAGGATAACATAAATGAATCAAATTGAACTTGGAGAGGTAGGGAAACAAGGAAAAATATTTGTAAAGATGGAAGGTAATGAGACATTGCAACCATACAGTTGCTGTATCATTATAATCATTATAATTAATTGAACGAAATTCCTAAGTAATACCATATAATATTCTGAAGACTTTCCTATTTGCAAATATTGACAACAGATTAATAGCTAGTAAGGAAATTCGATGATACCAAAAATATTTGGATTATTGAGTTTCCTTGAAGAGAAACATGATTATGGTACTCTTCTATTTCTTTTTCCATGCAAGTTGATATTCGCATTAACTGCTAGTTGATAATTCATTTAAAATAATTCAATTTTAAACGACATAGCAGTCAATATCTGTGAATTTTAGCTATAGCCTAATAACTACCATCAATCTCGAGGTGGAAGGCTTTCGGGCTTTACGTACATCATCAACACAACAATATGTCGTTTTATCGTATTTAAAGTGAATTAGTACGGTCCTAAAACCATCTTCGTTAAAACTGAGTTTAATTAGACGTAGTTTGAACTGAATTCACAGTTCGAACACAGTTTAAACGGGCTTGAATTAGATCGAAGTTAGGAAAGTTTATCAAACCAAAAAAGGTATTCAAATTTGAAAACTTCCATTCGAATATCATAAATGAATTCGAGTGAAATGGGGTACCCTATAGTTTTTGTATACTTTACCTATTGGGTTATAAATGTACAGCACTTATGGGGTACAGTGATGCCAGATTAGTGATACCATTAACTTCACTGTTACCACTTCTATATCTCGTATTTTTTTAATACAAATAATTTTTATTTAAATCGATAGCTCTGATGTTAGCCTCCTAAAATTACATCTACTTGGATTGTGCGTGGGTAATGGGAAGGATGATTATCAGAGATATATAGCTTCTAATGAAAAAATATATGGCAATCAAAGATCTACATAAAGCTATTGAAACACTCCTCATGTTTCGGAGGACACGCTAAGCCGTCGGTCCCGGCTGCCTAAAAATCAGTCGTTAAGTCAAGTCAGAGACCCTGAACTGATCAGGAGTGACCTGAAAACTCTGACACCAGACCTGAGCCAGCCAGGTTACACGGAATTATTATTATTATTAAAGATCTACATCTCACATAATATAGTCTAATAAGCTACAACATTACTTCCCCCATGATAATACATAGTATTTATATTATACACCACTAATACACTACAATACTGAAACACAGTATCACAAATAAGAATAGTAAAAGTAAATATAAATTTATAATGAAGTATATATAACTCATAAAAGTATAACATTTTATCATATGACAAATATTTGATTAGTAGATAGTGGTAAGAACGTTTATGTACATAACAAGCATCCTCATTTTCTACCTTGTAAATGGTGTAGTTGAACGTATCATACTTATTACAATCATAATAAGTCATAATTTGAGCCAAGTAAGTAGCTTAATGAAGTAATCAAGTAGTTACAAACTGTCTATGGTAAGGAGAGGTATGAAGTATAGTTGATACCTATACTAAGTGGTGAAGTCATTATAACACTATAATAGCCTACTCGCGATGACAGGTAGATTAATCAGTTTATTTGATAGTCTGACACAAGTCTAGTAGCCTTCTATACTACATATTACCTATATACACATTATGTGAGTGATATATACTATCTATCACTAATACTCATAGCCATACTATCTATATCTATACTCATTAGCCATTCACTTTACTAAGAGTCATCCATATCCACAAGGCAAAATAGCCTCAAAATATGGTGCTAGGTCTCTGAAATGAATAACTTCTATAGCCGAAGATCTCCAAGATAAATACTGGAGCGACATTATTGTAGACCAAAATTATACTATAGTAACTATCAATAGTATTTTAAAAAAACAGAGGTGTCTGAGAAGAATACTGGAGAATATAATTTTAAAAGACATTATCGTAGCAGAATAAGAATAAGATTGAGAAAAAGATTAAGAATAAGAATAAGAATAAAAATTTTATTTGCCATTAAATAACTACAACGTTGCAATAGGTATCGTCATCAGTTTTACATAATATTTGTCATGAGTGCATTATTTGTCATTTCATCTCATAATTAAGAAGTACTAAACTATAGTATAGTATGTTACTTATAGTCAAATGGACTTTTTAAATGCTACTATTGTAACTACAGTCGTTTAAAAGCAGAGATGACTGAGATAAATTCTGGAGAAGCTATTAGAAGACATTATCATAGAACTACAGTAAATGATACAATAATAAATATAGATTAATAGCAGGATGACCGATATAAATACAGTTGAAGAAGCTATTAGAAACCATTATAACAGACTAAAGTGAGTCTGTAGCTATAGTAGTATAGCAAAGGTGTCTGATAGAAACACTGTAGAAGCTATTTCGGAAGACATTATCATAAACTAAAATCATATTATAATAACTATTGTAATTTTATATAAGAGGTGACTAAGATAAACACTAAATAAGTTTTATTAGAATAGATTATCATATTATAGTCTGGAGTTGATAAAAGAGGCTCCTCAAATAAATAATAGAGGAACTATTAGCTATTGGAAGTAATCATCGTAAACTCAATGTGTTAACCTTCATTGGAAAGTGAGAGTATTGATAATCGTAGCTACTATCGACAGTCGTAATTTGCTTCTATAAATAACCAGACAACCAGCATTAGGTAACTGTTACCACTCTATTCAGCATGAATGAAGCGGCTCGTCATTTATAGGCTCGCTCATCACTGAAGGGAAATCAGATTTGAATCAATTACTTAATGGGGAATTGTTTGAGGATATTTTCCACTACAGTAAACACTTAAATATATTGGCCACACTTTGGTAGTCGACTTGTGGGTTATTTCTGAAATTTCAGGTAAGGAAACGCTTTTTTCTCTTAAAAATTTTATTTTAAAAAATTAGAAAGACTCAGGGCCGCTTTCCCCAACGCTGCTTAGGCAATACATCTGGCTTAAGCCTCATTCGGAGAATAGGAAAAGTATAGAAAAAAATTGAGCGTCAGCTGTTATTACTTAAAAGCAACGTTGGGGAAAGCGGCCCTCAATCTTTAGGATAATAATGGGAAACAATTTTTTTATGAACAGTCTTTTGTGACATTGGAAAATTGTGGTAGGCCTATCATAAAATGTCATTCATTCTTATAAATTATTTATAATATAATTCTCATAAATAAAACTACTAGTTGCTTGCCAGTTGACTGTGGCACTACTCACACTTGGAAACTTCAAAACGCAAAGCAACTCAGCGACGCAGCATGTGTTTTCAAATGATGGCGCTCAGACTAGGCGATTCCAGAATCGGAAACTACAGTGACTCTATAAAGAGTTATAGAGTCTTTATAAAGTCACTGTATCGGAAACTCGATCGCAGCGCAACTGAGTTGCTCGGCTATCCGACATGCTGGTTGCCGAGTGATCGATTTGCATGATTGCCAAGCAATTGTAGGTTATGTTGACAGGTTTTTCGTACAGATTTGGTTAGGTGATATTCTAACCAAAACATACTGGAAAAGTAGGATTATTTGCTTGAAAAAGTAGTATTCCATTGTTTTTTGGTTACTCCAACTTATAAAATATCGAAGATGAGTTATAAAACCCCCAAAATATTCACTTTTTGATAATAATGTGATGGCAGATAAGTGGGGTTAGGTGATATTCTAACCAAAACATACTGGAAAAGTAGGATTATTTGCTTGAAAAAGTAGTATTTCATTGTTTTTTGGTTACTTCAACTTATAAAATATCGAAGATAAGTTATAAAACTCTCAAAATATTCACTTTTTGATAATAATGTGATGGCAGTCGATCGGCAACTAGCAACTAGAGTCGCGGAATTGTGAGCATGACAAGCAACTGAAGTCTCCCTGTTCCGAAACTCGGCAACTTGGCAAATCGTACGATTTCAGTTTCCAGGTGTGAGGAGTGCCTGTGACTTCTCAATTTCCAGACGACTTATATTAATTATAATTTTCAATAGTAAAGTGGAATTGATAATACCGGTATCCTCAAGCTATTTTAATAGTGGAGAGTTTCCACATCGTCAACATTTCTCCCAGAAATTACTTAATCGTTATCATTTTGAAATGTAAACAAACAGATTTATTTCCAAATGTAAATAATTATAGTTCGGATCATTCATTACTAGTGTTATTTATGTATGGAGTTTACTCCGGAATGTGCATTATTGTAAATATGTATAGATTGTCTTGGGAAACACAGCTTGAGGCGGGAATATATTGTGACTTTCTCTGTAAATTATCTAAGAAGAAAAACGTGCAATCTTCCGCCATTGATATCTCTGTAACGAAGCATTTTTGCACCAATGTTTATATAAACTTTTTTTTCATTATTTTTGTGTAAGGAATCAACCTGAAGAGTTTGGCAGATTCCTCCTGAAACAAATTAATTTCTCAGGTCACTTTTTCTAAAACCATTCAATCCTTCAACCAAATTGAAACGTTTCTCTCGCGAACTGTATCATGGTACATATCAGGCAACGAACTTTGCACACATAATAAAGATACATCGACTGAGAAATTGAGAAAGAAAGATAAATTGAAAGAGAGATAAACAAAGGAGAAAGATATTAAGGCTAGGCGTACACCGGTTAGTCAAGACAAGACAAGACGAGATTAGTCACACTACTTCACATAGTTGCTTATGAAGCAACACACACCGATTAGTCATTGCATCGGTGTGTGCTGCTTCATAAGCAGCTATGTGAATTACTGTGACTAAACGTGACTAATTTTGTCTTGTCTTGACTAACCGGTGTACGCCTAGCCTAACAGCTCTTCATAAATCACCCAATATCGTTTTTACGCGATCATTACTGTGACTAAACGTGACTAATTTCGTCTTGTCTTGACTAACCGGTGTACGTCTAGCCTAACAGCTCTTCATAAATCACCCAATATCGTTTTTACGCGATCTTTATCATGGTAGTTCAGGCAACGAACTTTTCACACCAAACGCAGATACATTGTCTGAGAAATTGAGAAATGAAGATGAATAAAAAGAGAAGAAAAAAAAGAGAAAGATATCCACAGACATTTCGATTCAGTAAGGAGATATACAAGTTCTTGAAGAGTTGTATGATGAAGTGACGATCAGGTTATACGGGACAGGGACCTTGATATCTCATAAGATTGTCAGATAACTCATGTATCCTATACACAGTAGACCACTGTTTACAAATTACTTGCCTGCATGTCATCCATTGACAGATCTGTATCTTCAGATTCGTCTCAAACAATAGATTAAGCAATGAATTTATCAATCAAACAATCGAATGTTATTGTGTAGGAGCGATTGACAACTGAAATCCAAAACAGTAAATCTGAATCTTTTGAAGCCATAGAGTATAATTTTTATCAGTATGAATATTGAAATAATAATTATTCGAATTTCATCTCTCATCATCTTCCTTCCCATTACCCACGCACAAGCCTAGAGTTTATGTGGGCATCATCTACAGCAAATTTAACGTCAATATTTGCGGCGAGTTGCACGAAAATCCAATTTAATTTAGCTATAAAATGATTTCAGTGACATCAAATTCGTTTATTGGCTTTCGTTTCATTGGTCCCGTAAGATATATCAGTTTCCCCATGGAATTTACATCATTATTATTTTTAATCGAGAAATCTGACAAACGCACCACTAAATTATATAGTATTGTTTCAATTGTAACAGTAGAGTGAGGCTGATGATTTTTAAAACAATAGAAATGATATTAAATCATTGAATTTGAAGAGAGAGTTCAGCCGCTTGACCACATGAATATTTGATTCAAAACAGGTATGAATTCCCACAGATCTGACTGAAGTTTTATGACTGTTCTCTATTATTTGTTATGTTTTGTTTATTCATATGAATATTGACACTGTTCTCATTGTATCTGTACATGATTATGAATAAAGATGTTTTCAATTCAATTCAACTGTGAAAAAATTAAATTGAAAACACCACAAAATAGAATAATAACAAGAGTTTGTGGAAACAAAAGGAGAAGATGAAAGAAATAATAGTGTTTCATGGTCAATATATATTGTATTCTATAATACTGTATTATAATTATGTATTTCATCAATGTAGCAAGTTGATCTTGAAAGAGGAAAGTTATAAGAGAGGTGGAATGGGAAGGATTGAAATGGAGAGGACAGAAGACAGTAAAGAACAGAAACAAATTAAAGTTAGGGGAATGTCATAGTAGAAGGAAGAAATAAGGGAGTAAAGGAGATGAGAGGGAGAGAGTAAAGAAGAGAAAGAACGTGGAGGAAGAAGGAAATCAGACTAGAAAGGAGAAATGATGAAAAAGAAGAGGAAAATAGAAAGGAGAAGTGAGGGAATGGAGAAAAGAAGAAGGAGACAGTAAAGAACAAAAAGAACGTGGAGGAAGGAGAAAATCCGACTAGAAAAGAGAGAAATGATGAAAATAAAGAGGAAAATAGTAAGGAGAAGTAAGGGATTGAAGGAAAGAAGAGGGAGAAAGTAAAGAACAGAAAGAACGTGTGGGAAGGAGAAAATCCGACTAGAAAAGAGAAAAATTATGAAAATGAAGAGAAAAATGAGATCAGATAGTCACAAAAAAGAACAGGCAGACTAGAAACAAACAAGGATAGAATATGTGTAGAAAATAGAAAGAGAAAGGACAAATAGTTCACGTGATATCGAAATAATATTATCAGAAGATTAGAACCGGTAGATCATCTATGAGGTAATGAACTACTTGCGAGCATCTCTCACTCTTTCTTATTGGTCGTATTTTCAACTTGGATTATCTTACACATTCCAATTATTATGTCATCATTGTAACACTGACACCACTGGCTATTTCAAGGATAAGTTAAAACTGGTAATTATTGGCTACCTACTTGAGAATCGACTATAGCAGGATTCTTTAAAATTGTCATAAAACAGCTAATTGATATACGCTCGTTCACTAACGTTAAATCAGCTGTTTTATGACAAGTAAAAAGAATCCTGCTTTACAGTTTTCTCCCCAAATAAGTATTTTACACTACAAGAGCGGAAAAGTAGGCCATCAAGAATCTTATGATAAAAACTTTTCTTGAATCATGAGCATAATTATCTATATATCCATCTATGTAACGTCAATTTCTCATGTATTTTCGGGAGTAGAAATTCGGAATGAGTCAAGGACGTGAACATAACCTTGTTTTGAAATTTTTATCAGAAATCGAACTAAAGGCGTTTTGTAATGGCTTGTAAAGGTTTCCTCAGTGTATGAGGTATTTTGGGAAAATCTTTGAAAACAGCATTAAGACAGGCACATTGTTTATTGATCTTTTAACATTATTAATTTATTAATTCATTGTTTTTAATCTTAACCTTTAATAATCTTTATCAATAATGATCTTGAGATATTTTTAACTAACTTATAATATGCAATATCTATGATTATTTGATGGAATTGAGAGAGTTTTTTTTTCATTCACTTTAAATGATATTAAATATCGTGATATTAAAATTTATTGTAACTCATATGGCTTCTCATGCTCATTGGGTATCTCTCATTTAGGCTAGGCGTACACTAGTTAGTCAAGACAAGACAAGACGAGATTAGTCACGTTTAGTCACAGTACTTCACATAGTTGCTTATGAAGCAACACACACCGATTAGTCATTGCATCGGTGTGTGCTGCTTCATAAGCAACTATGTGAAGTACTGTGACTAAACGTGACTAATCTCGTCTTGTCTTGTCTTGACTAACCGGTGTACGCCTAGCCTAACTTGTTCAATATCAAACTGCTTGATTAATCGAACAGCTTGTCTAATGGAACACCTTGACGAAACGAAATATACACCCTCGTAGTTTAATAGGCTTTGGCAATAAGACTTAATTATAATCAAGCATTTCAAGTAATTTGGGCATTCCCAACTTACAATTATCTATTTCCACTTCTTGGAAATATAAAAGGATTTTTTTGAGCTATCCTATAACATTATTGGTTACGTAAAAACATTCCTCCCAAATTACACCTGGTACTTTCATTGAAAATTATAATAAATTCTTCTCTATTATTCAATGATTCTACTTGCAGTACTGTTGTAGGCTACTTACACTAAATTATACCTATCTACTTTTATCAAAGTACATTGACTTGTCTCTCTTATACTTTTTACCAAATTGATCCCACGTTTTTCTATCTTATTACTTTTTCTTCTTCTTCTTCTTCTTCTTCTTCTTCTTCTTCTTCTTCTCCTCCACCACCACCACCTTCACCTCCTCCTCCTCCTTCCTCTTCCTCCTCCTCCTTCCTTCTTTTCTTCTTCTTCTTCTTCTTCTTCTTCTTCTTCATCTTCTTCTTCTTCTCCTCCTCCTTATTATTCTTCGTCTCTTGGTTTTTCTCTGAAGATCGTTTTTGCTTCTCCAATCAAAAGCTCTACCACGTTCACACACACAATTATTCACTCAGTCATTTTGATTTGATTACGTCAAATTGTTTACGTAATCAGCTGATGGTTGTCATGGTAACGAAGATGAATAAAATGAAGAAAGTGCATTATTTCATTGTAGTAATATTACTATATATATCTATAATATTTTTTTGAAATATGTCTATAATGTATATTTCATTATTGTAACATTTTTAACAAAATAAAGAATCATTTTGTCGATTAGATGTTTGTTTGCTCTCGTGTTTTTAATGCGATTAATGTGTTGAATTTTCTGTTTGCTTCTTCAATTATTGTATATATTTTCAAAATAATACAATTTTGTGAGTTTTGTTGATTTTAGTGATTTGTTATTCTTCTTGTATTCTACTTGATCTTTGAAAGACTACAGACTCAATACTCAATAGTTCGGCTTCAATTCTTTTAATACACTAGAACTAGAATAATACTGAAGAAGACTTGAAGAATACTCTTGTAGAAGCAAATTTCGAGGACCACTCAAAGAACAAGGAAAAGCCAAATAAACTGTTGAAGAGTTGCAGAAAGGATAAAAGATACCTACTAAGTTGTTATTTAATGTAATCAGCTCATTTAATCGAACTGCAGCATTAATTACTGCTTGTAAACGCCTGCGTTAGTAATTAGCCTAAAATTGTGGGAGCCTATATGCAAAGAATGTATCAACACATGCTACTTGATATTGAAAACATCTTATCAAGGCAAATGATCAAAGGAAAAGACTTCAGTTATCGCTTAATGAAGGTGCATAAATTAAGATTAAAAATAATGCTTTAATTCGCAATTTTTTAAATGCAATTACAGATGGCTATAGTGGAATTAAGGCGAGGTCGCCTTTGTTCGATAAAATTGACAGGAAAATTGCATCCACCTAAATAATGCAGACTGTAATGAATTAAATTCTGGGTTACATTGATTAATGTAACATTGGTTACATTGATCAGTTCATCAAACTTATAATTTTACCGTCTAAAACGAAAATGCGTACAGTAATAGTTTTTATAGAACGAAAATATTCGTACAGTAGTGAACCATTGAACACAACACGCAAATTTGTGTAGTAATAATTATTTGGAGAGTATCTTGAAATCGTGAGAAATTGTTAGATGTCTGGAAGTTTATATCAAAAACAAGGAAAACTCTTTGATAATAATTATCTGTTAGACAACAATTTATCCAGCCGCATCTACAATAACCTAATACAATCCTTATATGATGATTTCCTCCACAATCTCATTACAATTTGCTTTCATACCATATAAATTAGAAATACCGCAGAGCCTAGCACAAACCACGAGCAACCTCAAATGATTTTCCAAGTATTTTCCTCAATTTGATCACATTGTAATCAAATCTGCCCACAATCAATAAACAGATTTGTGAACTGAACAGCTGGTTTCAATCATTCTCAGATGACGTAAATGTGGCCTCGTTTATGGAGGTGAATAATTGTCGAAAGCGTTTACAGGATCTACAAAAAAACTCGAAATATCAACAGAATTGCTTCCTCATTGGGCAGGACACAAAAGATGGTGACCTTGAGAATGTTGGTTAGTTGTAACAAGGTGTTCGTGTTTGAATAATTTGAATTGTTGCAGGCTATTTAACCAGTTTGGGTTAAGATGTTATACAAGGTTTGATAATGGGACCTGTTCGATTTTCAATGTATTCAAATTCAGTTTTGATTAATAAGATACAAGAAAGCTTGGAATAAAAGAATATCCAAGTTTGGAAATGGAACAAGGAGAGAGGAGAGAGAGAGAGAGGAGAAAATGAAAATGACAAGAACTCGAAGATCAAGAAGATTCAGAAGAATAACAAGACAAGAAGATCAAAGATCAAAGAAGCAAGAATAAGAAGATCAAGGGCAAGAGAAAAAGAAGAAGATCAAAGGCAAGAAGAAGAAGGAGATTAAAGGAACAAGAATAAGTAGATCAAAAGCAAGAGCAAGAAGATTGGAACGAAGCAAGAAGATTCAGAAGAAAAACGAAAAGATCAATGTAGCAAGTACTAGAAGATCAAGGGAGCGAAAACAAGAAGTAGAAGAAGTTAAAGAAGAAGTGAAAGAAGTAGAAGAAGAAGAAGAAGAAGAAGAAGAAGAAGAAGAAGAAGAAGAAAAAAAAAAGAAGAAGAAAAAGGAGAAGAAGAAGAAGTGGAAGAAGAAGATGTAGAAGAAAATGGAAAAGTCTCGATAGCTGTGAAGCTAGTCTTTGTGTGAAATCAAAGCAAATAGTTTGAAAACAATTAAAAGCGACTTGAAGACGGTTTGAAGAGCGTAAAGATTCAGAACAATGGAACCTGTATGACGTAATGTACGAGATGCAGCTTTGCCAATGTCATTATTACGAAATATCAAACATCATGGATTATGACTGTGTGTGTGCAGTGGCGTTAAATCTTGAGAGTAGTTAATTATTCAGCTCAAATCTGAATATTCATGATGAAGTGTATGGAAAAGCTTCCTTGATTCGTGAAAAATTATGAGAAGGTATAGCTGGTTCATTTCGCTTATAGGCAACTGGACTGACAATGAACTAGACTTCGTCATTATATAGTTTTTTACTGTTTAAAGTGTATATGTATATATTTTTTATCGTATGGCTTTTATTGTTGGGGAGACCCTTACGGGTAGGAACCATCTCGCCTCATTGCACAATTTGTTGTGTCTTTTTTTGTGTCGGTCACCCATATGTTATAATAATATTATACCATATACAATATCAACATGACATTGGATTGGGATTGGATGATATTGCCAATTGCCAGAGAGAAGCAATAGGCCTACTACACTCTCTAGTTTTACTCTGTGATATTGCATTCTATATTGGATGAATTACTGATGGCCATTTTGAGCATTATAAAAACCTTTAATGAGATAGGATTCCGTAATGAAAGTATCCATCTATTCATCCACTTTTTTTTCAATCGTATGGCCTTTTATCGGTGGGAAGACCACTATACAATAATCAACATGACTGTTTTATATTAGATGAACTCCTATACACTTTGACAATATTGTAAAAACTTTTAATGAGATAAATTCCATTTATCCAATATCATTGAGTAACATTTTTAGTCAGTAATTCATCTCTATAATATAAATGAAAGCCAAATGGCCCTAATTCATTCATTCATTCAGCAGAACTAAATATCTACTGAACCAAATGCGATCAAATTTGGCATGCATGTTCAGTTGGACCTTTAGACGCGCACTAAGAACGGATTTTGAAAATACCCCAAAGATACGCTCAATAATGGCGTTTTTCTAGCGATTTTGTGCGTTTTCTCAGTTTTTCCGAGAACTAATTGGTAGAAAATGTTTATACCGGGTGATTCAAAAAGAATACCACAACTTTAAAAAATTGTATGTTATGAAAGAAACATCATAGAACCTTCTATTATACACCATTTTGAAGAGTAATTAAAGAAGTTTTTTTCACTCACAAACAAGTTCCGCGTAGTTCCATCTGACACCTCCAGACACTCGAACAATATCAACCCAAAACCTACCTCGAACGTGTTCCACACTATCTGAAGCATGTCAGGCGTAACAGTATGGATGGCTGCTATTCTGATTTGTTTCAAAACATCAATGGTAGAAGGATATAGATGATTTGAAACAAAAAATAACAGCAGCTTATCAAACTGTTACGCCTGATATGCTACAGTGAGAGTGGAAAGAGTTGGAGGAGGTTTTTGGTTGATATTGCTCGAGTGTCTGGAGGGGTCATATTGAACATCTCTGAACTTCTTTGTGAGTGAAAAAAACTTCTTAAATTACTCTTTGAAATGATGTATAATAGAAGGTTCTATGATGTTTCTTTCATAACATACAAATTTTTAAAGTTGTGGTATTCTTTTTGAATCACCCGGTATTTAGTAGACTACTTGGGACAGCTTTTTGGAAGAATATTCAAAACCTTTATATATGTCTCTAAGCTCCGTCTAGATCCTTATCATGTAGTTCTAGTTCATGTGGGAGTTTCTTATTCATTCTCCATAGCCAAATCTCAAGTGCCTGAAAAAAGTTCTATAGAAAATATGTACAGTAGTTGAAAAAGTGAACTTTGGGGAGGAACCTTTCATGCAATCCTGGTTATGAAAATTAATATGAGGCTAATCAATTTATTATAAGAGGAGCACTGTGGTAACGGCATAGTAGGGGAGCACTCTTATTTTTATTTTAACAATGAACTTTTCATTTATACAATACTAATTCACAGCTTTATGTCAATCTATTGAATCGATCATTATGAAACTATCATAATAATATGAATCTGTTGAGTTAGAAAGGTCGTTTATCTTGGATAATATTAAAAACCAATAACCAAACTTATCAAAAACCAATAATATCAATCATTGCCGTAGAATGTCATTATTATTCTATTAGGATTGAGGATGAGAATCAAATGATACGATCTACTATGACTGTTTATAATGAGAAAATTCTCAATAGGATTTAGAAGAATCATTATAATCAAATAACAATAAGTCTAAATAAAACTATGATGAAGATAACAGAGTTTACCTCTTCAGAAAGAAAAGGATTTCTATTTTTTTATCATTGAATCGTTTTATTTCTACATTTCTAAAGTCATCTAATTTTATAATATTCTATTTTTGGTTTGAGAAAATTCAACTTAAACCGTTTTATAAACTCATCTTCTCATTTCATTTTTTGTTATTCAGTTATTCAAGTAGCTCGTAACAAATTCTTGCTCTCCTTTCTTTCAATAATAATTTATGATTTCTTCACCAGTCGGCTACCGGTAGTTACTTTCAAGTTTTTCAAGTAAAAGATGTCAATATTTTCATTCCTCAATCTTTTTACGATGTTGTCAGCCAATATAATAATAATGAGCTCGAGTTGATTGAATATTTAAAAGTGAACACTTTGAAAATGATGGTAATATGTGGAAATAGCTGCATAAATAATATGAGAACAGGATTTGTAATAACTTGAACTGCCCGCCACAAGCTTGTTTGAAGGCAAGCGAGTTTCAAGAGTCGACAAAAATAAAAGTCGATATGACGTCGACTCTCGAATGCTACGACGCAGTATCGAGGTCGAAATTTTTCGCAGACCAGTTGTTGTAAAGTGAGGTTATGGCTCGTTTGGTGAATTCGAGGAGCTTTATTCGAAAGTTATTAGTTTTTCGTGAGTGTTCAGTGCCGAAAAGTTTCAATCCTAAAAGGACTATCATGTCAACGAACTTTAACTATCAGCAAGCCGTGGAAGAGTTGAAAAGTAACCCGTATTTCGATAAATATTCGAAGAAGATTGCAGCTCTACAACAGACATCGCCTGAAGAATTTCTTTCTCGTTTGGAAACTGTTGACAAAAGTAAAAAACCTCCTTCTCCAACCAAAGATTTGGATTCTCGTCCTGAAATCTGTCGAGTTGGTGAGCCTAAACCTGCATCAACCTCTTTCACAAAAACCAAAGTTCTCGATGATGTTTTGAAGATTGATTTGGTCGAGGACAAATCTCCCGATGAAATTAAGGACCTGTGGTTGGAATACCACAAATCTAAGGATGCCATAGCTGCAGTGATTCCTCCTGAGAAGTTTAAAATTGTTTTGGAACGCGGTGAGAAGTATCAACTGTTTCTTCTACCGTTGCCGAGAAAGCAAGGTTATGAGTTCATAGTTTGTCAGTTTGCTGGAAATGAAGTTCATTTCACGCCTCTGATCAGCTATCAAGCTCACAAAGAGAATGCACCTGAATGTTTAACCATCATCTACTTCCCAGATCTTGAAGAAAACAAGGGGATTGTTCTTATGAAAGGAGAATTCGATAAGAATGTGATAAACGCCATTGAAGCTCAGTGCTTGGCCAATCAACTGCATCTTTACTACGGTGAAAATAATGAGAAAAGAACAAAGTTATTGGAGAGATTCACTTACGATCCGCAGAGTTTCAAACACATGGATTTGATCGCTGAAATGGAGACGCTCACCTTTTAAATAGTGTGCAAGTACGGAGAAAATTTATTGCCTGTTCTAAGTTCACGGACTTGAAACCTGTTTGATGATTGCGTGAATTTCATAAGAGAACTTGTAGTCGGTCTAGTGAAATGTCTTTCTATAAAGGAGAACTTGAGTTTCTGGATTAAGTACCCGTTTAAATAAGTTACAAAACTGCAGCGATTTGATTTTACATACTTGATTTAACATTTAAAGTATTTCAAAACTTTTGAATTCATCTCAGTTGCATAGAGAAGCAAGCTTAATTTTAGAAAAAAAAACTTTCAGTGAGTTTCAAAATGGTTGTGCTTAATATTATTGAACATTATTATTGAACATTCACATAAGTAAAATGTCTTCAATCAAGTGGTATAGTTCTGCCTATTTTCTTATTTGTAATTTTGACACAATATCTACAGGATTAATCTCCAATAGCATTGGAGTGTAGAGCTTTATTGTAAATTAAAAACGTTATACCAAACCATGGCTTTTATTCACTATAAAACACAAGGAAAGTACCTAAGGCTAGGCGTACACCGGTTAGTCAAGACAAGAGATTAGTCACGTTTAGTCACAGTAATTCACATAGTTGCTTATGAAGCAGCACACACAGATGCAATGACTAACAAGTCAACTAGAAATAGAAAATAACAAACTCAGTAACTAACTTAAGCATTCAATGTTCGATCATGTATATCATACTCAAAAATTCACAATTCTTTGATTGGATGACAGTCAAGTAGGTAGAGATGGAACTATGATGAGCAGACTCAATTTCCACTAAAAAAAGAGAGAAATAATTATAAAAGGAAGAAATTTACACTACTTTTGGTATTCACAGGATTCTCATTATCTAATCAATCTTTATCAAATGTGTAACTTAATTCCAGTCAATATTATCAATTCTTGTCATGTTCTCGTGTTGTGTAAGAGTTGATAAAGAGTTTTGGATCTTTGAAGTGAAATATTAGTTTGAAATCAAACTTGAATATCAGGCCTCACCTACTGCTTAAGGTTCAAATAATGTATCAATTTCATTGTAGAGTTTAAATTCTAATTTTAATCTATTCATGAGTGAGAATGAGTGAGTTGATTCAGGTCAACATCAATAGTATTTGATTTGATTGATAAGAAAATGTTGTGACTACCGAAACTAGTATTTCGTTTTTTAATGGCTAATCAATTAGGAATCTTGCTAATGCAAGAACCAGGAATCTGATTTTCTGAGACCATAATGATTCTACAATATTCAGATAGCTCTACAATACTTGAATGGTACCTAGCTTTACAATATTCAAATACGAGTAGCTTTATTATATTCAAATTTCTCTGAAATATTTAAATAGCTGAGCAATATTTAAACAGCTTTATATTATTTAAATTTCTTCTACAATATACAAATAGTTCTACAATATTGAATTGGTTCGACATTATTGGGAATACTTTTCAACTCTACATTATTGAACAGGTAATTTTAATGTACAGTAATATATTGATATTTGTATAGTTGTCTTGTATTTTTATAGTTGATATTGTATTTCATTCTTTAAAAATTGACAACAATGCCTCAAAACCTTCTGTATGTTACTATTTTAACAAATAAATTTTGTTGTAGGATATAGAGTGATATAGCTGATGAAAAGTTTTAGAACTGATTGTATGCACCCGAGTATAAACTTTGAAGAAAAAACTGATTTAGTAGTCAAGAGAAAATTTCTTTTTACTAACGTGCAACTAAGAATAAACTTGGAAAAACTTAATAAATTCTCTACAACAAAATTATTTTATGAGAAACTGGTGAAATAATACTATAGGAAAAAATACAATATGATTGTTATAAATACTATCCATCTTCATTCAACATATTTCTTCATATTTTGAAGAAGTTCACTCTCCTCATCTTAAGGAACTGTCAATTAAGTTGATTTAAACTGATTGAAGAAATAACAAATCAAAGTCGGAAGAAATTATAAGTCATTGCATTTATATAGGTTTGCTTTGATTTTTGTTTCTCTTATGATTAAATCACAAATCATTGTGTTGTTCTGTATCTTAATATCAATATTGTAATTTCTTCTATTTCAAATATTTAATCTTGAATAATACCACAACCAAAACCATTCGAATTTCTGTTATTCTTTATCTAATTTTCTTATTTCTTTTTCTTTCACAGACTGGCGCCCTTTCTAAATTAAGTGACCTCCAACACACCCAAAATGTCGTTCATAGTTAACTATATCGTCGACACCTACACAGATGTCATGGAAAACAGGAGTGGTGAGTATTTTCTCTATTTTCTCCATTCATTTTCCTTTTTTCTTTAGTATTTAACATCACATGATCGAGCATTACACTTTACTCAGGCACCTGCACTGACAATGAATTATCACCCCATTACATTTTTCACAATGTTCACAAGTGGAAAAAATCCATTCACCATGATATAGTTTATTTATTTTGAAATTGAATATCTGAAATTTTTTAAAGTTCTAATAACAGTACCTAATCTATTATCAATCTAGTTGCCTTAGCAAAATGAAGCAGCTATACTAATAACTTTTGGAGCTTATAATAAATTTAGAACCATAAGCTTGTTACAGTGACATTCATTTAACTTGACGCTTGGCATTAGATAGACAGAGAGATATCGTTTCTTGACGTTGCTGAAGACCGTAGAGTTCGATGGCAAAGAAATAATAACTCTCTATCTATCTAATGCCAAGCGTCAAGTTAAATGAATGTCACTGTATCAAACTTATGGTTTCAGCATGATACCAGTAGACGTGTAGGTTACTGGCATGCAGGTTGGTCATAAGATCTTCCACTCTATACAAACAAATAGGGCAATGCACACTGACTGGTGCATAGAGTGGAAGATCATATGACCAACCTGCATGCCAGTAACCTACACGTCTACTGGTATCGTGAAACCGCGCCATTAAAGCACTTGATGAATCTCATGTTTTTACTAAAATCTCACTCGTGCTTTAAAGACTCTCACGATACAACCGTTGCGTAAACGACTATTATTATAACTGCGAAGTTTTATCACAAATTGTCTTGTAATTTTCATTTTTTCTTCTAAATCTTCCTCGTAGATAGCAATCAATCAATCGATTTATTTATTTATTTACAACAATAATACAATACAATTTTCATCAATATATTTTTTAGTAAATAATACACATATATAATGATAACAATAAATTACTCTTAATCATACTGCATATCATCAGCAAAGCTCATCATACCATAAATATCATCAAATATCAAATCAAATATCATAGCTCAAAGCTCATCAAATATCATACCATCAGCAAAGCTAGGCTTGTGCGCTGATGTACAAGAGTGAAAGACTTTTCTGTGTGAGAGAAAATTGTTCTTGAAATTTTAATGTTTGTTTTCAGATCCCAGAGTAAAAGACTGGCCCCTGATGAGTGGTCCGGGACCCACCTTGGCTATAGTGCTCGTCTATGCATTCTGCGTCAAAGTGGTTGGTCCAAAGCTCATGGAGAAAAGGAAACCGTTCCAGCTAAAAAACACACTCATCATCTACAACCTCATACAAGTCATATTCAGTTCGTGGCTGTTCTATGAGGTGAGTGAAAGAAATACATCATTTCTCTTGTTTTCGACATTTTTTTCATATAAAAATATATATAGCAGGATTCTTTTAAATTGTCAGAAAACAGCTGATTGATGTACGCTCGTTTACTAACGTTAAATCAGCTGTTTTCTGACAAGTTAAAAGAATCCTGCTATATAGCTTTGCATCCTTTAGCATCCCAAGTTCCTGATTACTTGTTTTCATGGTATTATCATCATAATATAATTATAATATTATAGAACACAATATTTCGCATGTTTTTTGACATTTTTCAATGCAGATTGACTTGCGTTCTTTCACATCCCTTACATCCCAGTTTATATTCACTTTTTTATTGTCTTATGATCATGATATAGCCTACTTTAAGGCTAGGCGTAAACCGGTTAGTCAAGACAAGATGAGATTAGTCACTTTTAGTCACAGTAATTCACATAGTTGCTTATGAAGAAGCACACACCGATGCAATGACTAATCGGTGTCTTGCTTCATAATCAACTATGTGAAGTACTGTGACTAAACGTGACTAATCTCGTCTTGTCTAGTCTTTACTAACCGGTGTACGCCTAGCCTTAAATTAAACTGTATCAACTTGAACATATATGATCCAAATGTTGCTAGTTGCCTATTGCTTATTGCTCCGGTGTACGAGCTGCCGTAAACGTATTCTTTTCCTAAACCTGCACTTATAGGACCACTTACCTTTCTCTTGTCGCAAACCATATTCAAATTGGCTCAATATAACAGTAGCCTAATTATAGTTTCGCAAAACTCTTTTTTAAGTTTCAAACTCTATAATAATTATAAGTAGCACTAACTATTACTACTACTTCGTCTACTACTATAAAGTAACTATAATTAGGCTAGGCGTTCACCGGTTAGTCAAGACAAGACAAGACGAGATTAGTCACGTTTAGTCACAGTACTTCACATAGATGCTTATGAAGCAACACACACCGATTAGTCATTGCATCGTTGTGTGCTGCTTCATAAGCAGCTATGTGAATTACTGTGACTAAACGTGACTAATTTCGTCTTGTCTTGTCTTGACTAACCGGTGTACGCCTAGCCTAACTATTTCTACTACTTCGTCTTCTACTATAAAGTAACTATATTAGTTTTGAAAACAAGATATAAGGATGATTTCTTTGATTTATTTCAGGCAATCGTAGCAGGTTGGTTTAATGGCTACAGCTTCAGGTGTCAACCAGTAGACTACTCAACCTCACCTAAAGCAATGAGGGTAAGCTGAATCCAGTTTTCAAAAATGTAATTTCTGAGGACTTTCTAGTCCTAACTCCTAATAGAGAATGTTATTTCATTTTTAATTCCCATCTCTATTCATATAAGTAACCAATCTGTTCATTTGATTTCACTTATGCCCGGTTTTTCAGTCGCTCAATATACAGTTTATGGATCCAACAGCAGTATTGAATCAATAACCATGTGTTTTCAAATGCAGAAAAAAATTTATTGATTCAATAAGTTTATTGAACGACTGAAAAACCGAGAATTAGTAATATTAATTGCTAAGAAGCACACTCTACAGAATAGTCGAACTATATGAATAAGCTTATACTTGAACTTTTCAAATCATGCTTTCTTAGGCTAGGCGTACACCGGTTAGTCAAGACAAGACAAGACGAGATTAGTCACGTTTAGTCACAGTAATTCACATAGTTGCTTATGAAGCAGCACACACCGATGCAATGACTAATCGATGTGTGTTGCTTCATAAGCAGCTATGTGAAGTACTGTGACTAATCTCGTCTTGTCTTGTCTTGACTAACCGGTGTTCGCCTAGCCTTAAAGTCTAGTAGTCCGCATGAAGTAATATATTAAATAAAATAATGAAAATAGATAAATAAAATGAAATAGCTATATATATTAATATTATTTATAATAGAATAGATAATAGTAATAATTAATATGTCTTGTAATTGCTTTTCATAGCTTTTTGAACGCTTTCATGTTTTAAAGGACTTATAAAATTCCTAAAATAGGCCTCTAGTCAAATTTTGAAACCTACAATAACTGCAAGAGTTTTCAAACTACAAAAAATCTCTACAATTAAATAATCATGAATATCCATCATAACAGGAGTTACATCCTTGTTTACAAAAAGACTTTCACATCCAAACAAACTGCTTCAACAAATAAACTCTGAAGCATTGGTTGTTTCGTCATAATCTTTTCACATCTCGAAGAAGAGTAATATTTGCTTATTCATCAAGTGATTTAGTATTAGTTGAAGTTTTGGGATGCTCATTTTTCCAGTACACACTAAAATATTAGGCTAGGCGTACACCGGTTAGTCAAGACAAGACAAGACGAGATTAGTCACGTTTAGTCACAATACTTAAATCACAATTATTGTGATTAAACTCTCTCATAAGATTAGACCCATAGACTAATCTAGGCCTTCGACATACTCTATTGTAGACTAGATTAATACTTGTAGAAGAAGCCCAGGTTGCTTTATAGAGTGCTCTATACTCTATATAGTATTGACTTGTGTTTTATATCTTTCATCAAATTTTATAATAAGAGTGAATGCATTATTCATGTTGTTAATATTTTCCTTTCAGTGTTCACATTTTGCAATTTTATCCTTGTATAATTGTACGTACTTTTCAACTGGAATAAATAATTTTGTCTACTATTTACTATATCATCTATTACCAATTTTTAATTCTTATTATTTATTTTTTATCTAAATTTATAATTATTGTTTTAGACGGCCGCCGGATGCTGGTGGTATTTCTTCTCAAAATTCACGGAATTTTTCGATACTGTAAGTTTTGTAATTTTGTTTTTTTATTTTATTTCATTTCATTCATTTTATTCGAATTTCTCATTTCTCCTTATTCCTTCAGTTTCTATTCCGTTCATTACTTATTCATTTCCTTATTATTCGCTGTTGATATTAATTTGCCCATCTTTCATACTCTTCACTCATTATTTTCGTTAAAAAAATAAATAGAACAAAGTAGGAGACATTTTTTCAAATCTAGAACAAAAATGAATCAAGATCTCTACATTTAACTTTATGAATTTTATTTATTTCTTTATTTAGCGTATGGCTTTCTATAGTGGGGAGATCCGAGTAGGGTTGTTCCACTTCACCAACATAACCAATTATCCCTTGATAGGGAACATGGTGAAAGCTTGTTTTCACTTAGAAAACAGACATCAGCATTTAAAAAAAGTATTTATTGATTTTATGGATTATTGTAATCGTTTTTTGTATTATAATCTTGTAACTCTGTTTTTTGAAGCCCATTTTTTATCGAATTATTGTATTTATACAAATGTGTCTTGTATTATTTTTATGAGAATTTCTCATAGTTTTCTTCCATTTTTCCAGATTTTCTTCGTGATGAGGAAAAAGAACGAACAAGTTTCCAGGCTACATGTTATTCACCATGGTGTCATGCCTCTCAGTACCTGGTTTGGAGTCAAGTTTACCCCAGGTTAGTGCTGGGAATTCTATGAAATTATATCTATCTTTATTTGTCGTTTGAAATAATCAAACATGAATTCAATAGGCTATTTATTTCTACATTATTTGCAATGACTTTCTGAACATCTCAAAAAACTACTTATTTGTTATATCGTAATGGATTTGTAGTATACTTTTGAATACTATTTATTTCTTATCATATTTTTGTTATAATTGTTAATCGCCTATAATTTAACTTTGGTCGGTGTACGACCGGGGTAAAAGATCTTTTCAAAGAAGACCTTTTTAAAGTAATCTGCGAGATTCAGCATTTTTAGGTCAAGTATTGTGTCAAAGCTGCGTAACATCAGCTGTTTACTAATCGCCAAGCATCAAATTATAGCAGGATTATTTTAAATTGTCAGAAAACAGCTGATTGATGTACGCTCGTTTACTGACGTTAAATCAGCTGTTTTCTGACAAATTAAAATAATCCTGCTATAAATGAATCCTGTTGTACATCCCACACACTTTCTGGAATAAATTCCACTTTCTGTTTTCTCCTGTTCTAATTCTATTTCAGTTGATTCTTTTCAATCTTTTTCAATTTGTATTAAATTTTATTTTATTATTGTTTGTCTTCAGGTGGCCACAGTACATTCTTCGGTATGTTGAACACATTCGTGCACATAGTGATGTACTCCTACTACTTGCTCGCAGCCCTAGGTCCTCACATGCAGCCCTATCTGTGGTGGAAGAAGTACCTCACCACCATGCAAATGGTGAGTTTGCCACCATGATTCAAATTACACTGATTTCAAGAAACTTTCAAATAGAAAACAAACAACTTACAGTGACGATCGTTTCGACCTCTTGTTAGACTTCATCAGACTGAGGAACGATCGTTTTGTCCTGTTGTTAGGCTAAGGGTACACCGGTTAGTCAAGACAAGACAAGACGAGATTGGTCACGTTTAGCCACAGTACTTCACATAGTTGCTTATGAAGCAACACACACCGATTAGTCATTGCATCGGTGTGTGCTGGTTCATAAGCAACTATGTGAATTACTGTGACTAAACGTGACCGATCTCTTCTTGTCTTGTCTTGACTAACCGGTGTACGCCTAGCCTAAGACTTCATTAGACTGAGGAGCAGTTGACTCTTGTTTCAAGGCTATGTTATGGAAGTTGAAATCAGTGTAATTTTACCAGTAGGAAATAGAATGTATATAGACAACACAATAGTTTAAATTCTATTGAGTAATAATCCTATCAATTCAATTTTCCAGTATAAGCAAATAATAAAATTCTCCTCAGTTTCGCAGTTATGGAAAATTTTACTGCTTCAATAAATTTACTGGACCAGTAAATTAGAACTAACTTATTCCTATTTCTACAAAAATTTACTATAACTGTTAATTCGATAGTAGAATTACAATTCAACAGTTGAATTCAATAGTTCCAGTCCTATCACTAGTAAAATTTACTGTCACTTTTATTTTATTTTGTAAAATTCATAAATTTACACATTCTTATATAAATAACTAGCTTATCTTTGATTATTTATCCCTGCAATACTTCGATTATTTATCTTTGTTTTGGCGCAAACCGTATCAAAATCAGTCCACTTAAACTTCTCCACGAACTTTCGACAAAAGTCCGGCACGAAACTCTTTTCAAATATAACATTTATTTCTCTCACCTTCTACTTCTTTTCTTCACTATCTTCTTGTCTATATTTTATTTCATTCATATGTTTTCATGTTGTCTTTTCCAGATCCAGTTCGTGCTGGTGATGGTGCACGCGTTCCAGCTGCTGTTCATCGACTGCGACTACCCGAAGGCGTTCGTCTGGTGGATCGGACTGCACGCAATCATGTTCTACTTCCTATTCGCCGACTTCTACAAGCAGACCTACAAGAAGCCAAAGGTCAGTGTCACTTTCATATCACTTGTTCTTCTTCTTCTTCTTCTTCTTCTTCTCCTCCTTCTTTTTCTTTTTCTTCTTCTTTTTCTTCTTCTTCTTCTTCTTCTTCTTCTCCTTTTCTCCTACTTCTTCTTTTCTTCATCTCCTTCTTCTCCTTTTTCTCCTACTTCTTCTTTTTCTTCATCTCCTCCTTCTCCTTCTTCTCCTTCATTTTCTTCTTCTTCATTTCCTCCTTCCTCTTCTTCTAATTTTTCTCCTCCTTCTCCTCTTTTTTCTTCTGCTCCTTTTCCTCCTTCTTCTCCTTTTTCTCCTACTTCTTCTTTTTCTTCATCTCCTTCTCCTCCTTCTTCTTTTTCTTCTTCTTTTTCTTATTATTCTTCTTACTCTTTCTTCTTCTTCTTCTTCTTCTTCTTCTTCTTCTTTTCTTCTTCTTCTTCTTTTCTTCTTCTTTTCTTTTTCTTCTTCTTCTTCTTCTTCTTCCTGCTCCTCCTCCTCTTCTTCTTCATCTTCTTCCTCCTCTTCCTCTTCCTCTTCCTCTTCTTCATCCCCGTCTGCTTGTTCCTCCTCCTCCTCTTCTTCTTCTTCTTCATCTTCTTCCTCCTCTTCCTCTTCCTCTTCTTCATCACCGTCTGCTTGCTCCTCCTCCTCCTCTTCTTCTTCATCTTCTTCCTCCTCTTCCTCTTCCTCTTCTTCATCCCCGTCTGCTTGCTCCTCCTCCTCCTCCTCTTCTTCCTCCTCTTCCTCTTCTTCATCCCCGCCTGCTTCATCTACTGCTTCGTTTTGACTTCAACTTTTTCTTTCATTTTCCATTCTCTTTTATTACCTGTTCTCCTTCTGTTTCTATCGCACTTCAACTCCGGCATTGAGACCTACAAGAAGCCAAAGGTCACTCACTCATTCAACTATTTCCATCAAATTAAGTGCAGGCCTATCCTGTTTGATCATTCAAAATGTTTCAAGAATCTGTTTTAAATATAGGAATTGTAGGAATGTTTTTGTAGAAAGGAATTGTAGAAATGAATTATGGAGATAAGACCATGTTGAGACCTACAAGAAGCCAAAGGTCAGTCACTTTCTCGATCATATCACTTGTTCTTCTTCCTATTCTTCTTCTTCTTCTTCTTTTTCTTCTTCTTTTCTTCTTCTTCTTTTCTTCTTCTTCTTCTTCTTCTTCTTTTTTCTTTCTTCTTCTTCTTCTTCTTCTTTTTTTTTTTTTCTTCTTCACAATCTTCTTCTCCTCCGCCTCCTTCTTCTTCTTCTACTTCTTCTCCTCCGCCTCCTTCTTCCTCTTCTTCTTCTTTTTCTTCTTCTTCTTTCTTCTTCTTCTTCTTCTTCTTTTCTTCTTCTTCTTCTTCTTCTTCTTCTTCTTCTTCTTCTTCTTCCTCTTCTTCTTCTTCTTCTTCTCTTCTTCTTCTTCTTCTTCTTCTTTTTTCTTCTTCTTCTTCTTCCTCCTCCTCCTCCTCCTCCTCCTCCTCTTCTTCATCTTCTTCCTCCTCTTCATCCCCGTCTGTTTGCTCCTCATCCTCCTCTTCCTCTTCTTCTTCATCGTCTTCCTCCTCTTCCTCTTCCTCTTCTTCATCCCCGTCTGCTTGCTCCTCCTCCTCCTCCTGCTCCTCTTCTTCTTCATCTTCCTCTTCTTCATCCCCGTCTGCTTGCTCCTCCTCCTCCTCCTCCTCCTCCTCTTCTTCTTCATCTTCTTCCTCCTCTTCTTCTTCCTCATCCCCGTCTGCTTGCTCCTCCTCCTCCTCTCCGTCTTCATCTTCTCCCTCCTCTTCCTCTTCTTCATACCCGTCTGCTTGCTCCTCCTCCTCTTCTTCTTCTTCATCTTCTTCCTCCTCTTCCTCTTCCTCTTCTTCATCCCGTCTGCTTGCTCCTCCTCCTCCTCTCCGTCTTCATCTTCTCCCTCCTCTTCCTCTCCTTCATACCCGTCTGCTTGCTCCTCCTCCTCTTCTTCTTCGTCATCTTCTTTCTCCGCTTCCTCTTCCTGTTCTTCATCCCCGTCTGCTTGCTCTTCCTACTCCTCTTCTTCTCCATCTTCTTCCTCCTCTTTCTCTTCCTCTTCTTCATCCCCGTCTGCTTCATCTACTGCTTCGTTTTGACTTCAACTTTTTCTTTTATTTTCCATTCTCTTTTATTACCTGTTCTCCTTCTTTTTCTATCGCACTTCAACTCCGGCATTTCTCTTCGATTTCCCTTTTTTGTTCTTCTTTTTTTGCACCATTCTGTAGAACCAAAACAACTATTTTATACAGAGTTATCATAAAAGAATGGTGCGAAGATTGACTTTTTATAGAAACCAGTGTTCAAGCCAAACAACCTAAATTTGACAGGAATCATGAACTGATTCGCGTCAAATTTTTGTCAGAAAATCGCACCAATTCTTTTGAAACCGCACCATTCTTTTATAATAACCCGGTACACGGTCTAATGTGCCCTATTGTTCTTATAGACAAAATAAATTTCCGCGTACGAAATCTTCATCCAAAAACTGATGAATGTATTTATTGTTCAGGTTGTTGCCGGTACCTCGAAAAAGGACGATGACGCACTCACAAACGGATCAGCCAATGGCAAGGCGTCTCACGCCTACCAGCAACCCGAGAAATCCATGGAGGCCAGTTACACCGCTCACGACAGCCTCAAGAACAGGGCGGCCTATGTTAATAAGGAGAAATAACACCCGAAACAAAACGACGAGTAGCTTAAATTGTGTGAGAGATTGTTTGAGGTAACTGTTCAGATCAATCACGGACCGAAAGGTAGGGTTGTATAGCAGGATTCTTTTAACTTGTCAGAAAACAGCTGATTTAACGTTAGTATAGCAGGGCCCTTTTAACTTGTCACAAAACATATGATCGACGAGCATATGATCACAATACTTAACCTACAAATGCTGAATCTCGCAGATTAATAGATTATTGAAAAGGTATTTTAAAAAATTATTCTTTGAAAGGTCTTCTTTAAAAAGTTATTTAAAGATTATTGAATTTTTAAAGACTTTAAAGGTCTTTAAGACTCTTAAGCCTTTTGATTATTGTGTCGAAATCACTGTTTAATTATTACTGGATCAGCTGATTTATGACAAGTTAATTGGATCCTGCTATAAACGAGCGTACATTAATCAGCTGTTTTCTGACAATTTAAAAGAATCCTGCTATACTTGAATGGGGTCTGAATTTGTGGTATAGTCCGTCAATATATTACTGCATGTATTCAGTAGGTTTTCTCAAAATGTATACAGTTTGTCAAAATATTACTGTCTTCCTTCAGTTGGTATGTCAAAATGTATACAGTCTGTCAAAATACTGCATTTCAGTCTATGCTTTCATAGGTATCGACTAGTTTTTAGAATTTTATACAGTTTGTCAAAATATTACTGTCTTCCTTCAGTTGGTATGTCAAAATGTATACAATCTGTCAAAATATTGCATTTCAGTCTATGCTTTCATAGGTGTCGACTAGTTTTTAGAATTTTATCATCCTTTATTCTATGAATTTATTAGGCTAGGCGTACACCGGTTAGTCAAGACAAGACAAGATCAGATTAGTCACAGTAATTCACATAGTTGCTTATGAAGCAGCACACACTGATGCAATGACTAATCGGTGTGTGTTGCTTCATAAGCGACTAGTCATTGCATCAGTGTGTGCTGCTTCATAAGCAACTATGTGAAGTACTGTGACTAAACGTGACTAATCTCGTCTTGTCTTGACTATGACTAACCGGTGTACGCCTAGCCTTAGAATCTTATTAGGCGAGGTGGAACCTACCCGTAAGGGTCTCCCCACCGATAAAAAGCCATACGATAAAAAAAATTAGAATCTTGTACATTCGTCTCAACATAGAATCGTCCAAAAATTATCTAATTCTTGATTTTAAATAAATAGTCTAATAGGTATTTTTCATTATAATGATGCTATAGTGAATTATGTACTGTACTATTAATTTGCCCCTTCAATCTGGACAGTTACCTCAAGGTATGTTAAAACTGTGAAAATTTAAAATAGGTAACTTAGCTGAAATGCTCTTATTTATACCTATACATTTAAATATGTACTATGTACGTATAACGGATTGCTCAGTAATAGTACGAACATGTCTTCCATATTAAAATAATGATAATTAATCAAATTTTAACTGTAAGTTCGATTTTAATCATCATGATTAATCAATTCTTACTCCTGCTTGTTCCTATTCGTATTTGGAATTGTAAAATGTGAAAAAATGAAGAAAATTGTTGGGAAAATGTCTGAAAAAGATAGTGCAGCTCTCTAGTTAGACACTGTGGAAAATTCTTGTGTATATAACCATTCAATGTCGAATTGAAGTAATAAATGTAGTTTTGATCAAAAAATAAAAATTATAGCCAAGGAGTGTATAAATTTAGTTATTGTAAATATATTTAAGATGCAATTTATTAGGATTGTTTAGGTGCAATGATTTGTTTGAAGAATGAACGGTATTCCATGAAATAGGCTAATAAAATTTAAAAAAAAATGTCATCAAAACTTGATGAGTTTGAGAAAGTAACTCTCTTTAGATTTCAAACAATATTTAAATTCAAATTACGGTTTGAAATTGCTTGTTGCTCCAAAATTTTCAACTTTTTCTAATTTTGTATAAAAAAAGACATTATACAGTACGATATATAAACGTTAGTCCTTGTGTATTCGTTTCAAAATTTTGTGAAATGTGATGTTTCAATAACTGATACTTCAATATTGTATTCGAAACATCACAATAATCTGAAGATATATTTTACTTATACATCACAATAGCTGAACTAGTCATTGTTATTGTATAATCTTTTAAATCCATGGATTTTCATGAAACTTTTTTGCCTTCAAGGCTAAAGTTATTGAAAATTTGAGAATATATGAAAAAAATATTCATTCTCTTTGCTGCTCAAATTCACAAAATCAATCATGGTTATATCTTTTTCCTGTGATGAATGATATTTTTCAATTTTAAAATTGTATAAATCATGTCTTTGAGGCATTATCTTTACAAAACTACACATCAAGCTTATGTTATTATTTTATGTCATTTGTAGAAAAAAATGCTGAAATTTATAGAGCTTTTTAAAAATTTATGATTTGTAAAACTTCAGATTTTCAAAATCTATTACTGTTTTTCGATTGTAAAAATTTGATTGATAAAAATGATCATTTTTGCGCAAATTGTGTGACATTGTGTCATGTGTGCTTCAAACCAACTTTTGTACAATAGTTCTTATTTATTACATTAAATAATTATTAGTAAAACTTGTCGTTTTTTATTGTTCATTCTCCTTTGTATTTTTAGTCTTCTCATGTTTTTAATAATTTTTCCTTGTCATTACCAAACAATTGAATTGAATTGAATTGCTGCCTTTATTTTTCCTTGGAGGGCGAAGTTGAGGCGCAGCCGGCCCCCTCTTACACTCAACCCTCATAACAATGTCAACCCGCATTTCTCAAAAAATATACTCTGAATTTCTCAAAGCAATATCACAGAAAATCAATTGGTCAGTCTTTCAATAGGTATTTATCAGTCTTGGAATGGTGGGAGGCCAAAGTCTTCAGGTTTGAAATCGCACAGTGAATTTATGACAAGAGTGGCATCTTCTGTGTTTTTCTTATCGAGTTCTGGGTTGGGAGTCATAACGCATCTCATCCCAGCAGCTAGGGCGGCTGTCTTACCGGCAACTGAATCTTCAAACACCAAAATCTGAAAAATATCAAATTTTGTGGTCCGTTTATTAATTCGTTCTATTGTGTTAACTAGCTTAACACATATTAAAAGTTTAGTTAAAATCAGCAAAATAAGATTGAATAATATAGGCCTATTATAAAATTTTATGAGTTTCTGTTTGACTTGAAAATGTGCAACACCAGCACGAAACATATTATGTCGTCTCATCAAAAAACGTGAGTGTTTTTTCACTTAAAAGTTACTCTAAATTCCAATAGTATAAAATTTTATGTTCAATTTAATAATAATTTATTCTATTATGTTACAAAGTTTCATTAATATGGCTGGGCGTACACCGGTTAGTCAATACAAGACAAGACGAGATTAGTCACGTTTAGTCACAGTAATTCACATAGCTGCTTATGAAGCAGAACACACCGATGCAATGACTAATCGGTGTGTGTTGCTTCATAAGCATCTATGTGAAGTAGCCTACTGTGACTAAATGTGACTTATCTCGTCTTGTCTTGTCTTGACTGACCGGTGTACGCCTAGTCTAAAGGTCTATTCCCAGTTCAGTCTTAGTCAGTGGCGGCTCAAGAGGGTAGGCCTGGGCCTACCCAACATTCTGGTAGGTATTTCAAAATTATAAATAATTAAGAAAAAATACATACATACAGGTAAATAAGGAAAGGTACGTGCAATATTATCAAGTGATTTAGTAAAAAATTTGAAACTGTGTCAGTTTTAGATAACATTGTCATTGGTCACACTGGCAAAATTGCAAACAACATAAAATAAACTGCTGAATTCTAAAGTGAGTATTATTTATTACTGAGGGCCGCTTTCCCCAACGCTGCTTAAGTAAAAACAGCTGACGCTCAATTTTTTTTCTATAGTTTTCCTATTCTCCGAATGAGGCTTAAGCCAGATGTATAAGATAAGCAGCGTTGGGGAAAGCGGCCCTGAGTTGTATGATTATATTTATAATTTCTATTAAAATAGAAACATTATTTTTCAATGAGAATAAGTTACATAATATAGCAGGATTCTTTTAAATTTCCATAAAGCAGCTGATTGAACGTTAGTGAACTAGCGTACATCAATCAACTGTTTCTGACAATTTAAAAGAATCCTGCTATATAATTATATATTCTCATTAATCATCTGAGAACACTCATCTACGATGGATTCAAAACAAAATGATGGATTCATTATTCAAAACATTTTTATCCCATCCGATCTGAGCCCGAATGACATTGATATTAATTTACCTAGGCTATACATAATATTATTGTATACAGCAAATTTTTTTATCCAGAATTTGCTAAATAGTGGTGAGCTCAACCTTAGACCATGTATAGAATAGACACGGCCTATGCTATTGTTGAAGCAAACATGAATTGGCTGATTAGGGGCAAATCATTATAGTCGAAACTATACGAGCGTTCTTTGCTTTCGTATTATAGGCTACACTAACAGTACTATATCATGTACTACTGTATAGTACATAAACCATGTGACGGCCCTTGAATTTATAGTGTAGTCGTGCATTAAGTATCTCAACAGCTGATATAATCTTGTCTCTCTCGCACAGTTCACTCGCTCTCACTCTCTTAGGGGCAAGAACAGTAGAGATGTTTGCTTCAAAGACTTCTTATGTGAAGATAGGGAAGACCGTGTCTATTCTATACATGGTCTGAGAGCTCAACACTAAGATACGGTAACAGAAATTACGGTTTCACAAACATTTTTCGGTTCAGGTTTATCCGGGAACCTGGAAGCGCAAACCAGAAAAATATCGGGTTCCGGTTTCCCCCGCTTGACTTCAGGATCGCCATCGCCGCAAACCACATGTGAGAAATGCTGAAATAAGCATTTTTTGTCTTGTCTCTTAGTTTTCAGCTCCATTTCGCAAGCAGTGCTGCTTGTAGCCACTGCCATTGGAATTTTATTAGCTGCAAAGTGCTCAACGAGTCTTTTGGCTCCTGAAAAAAATTATAAGAAATAAAAGAAAATGAAGTTGGATTCAATATGGCGGACCAGATTTTTGAAGTCACAGTAACGTAGTACTGTATTTTCAATTTTAGTACGATCCCCAATGTCACCTACCGTCAAATTACCTTCGTATAAGAAATATTAAGCCGTTTCCATAATTTTCACCAACCCTCTATAGTTTTTTAGAAGGAGGAAAGTGTTTAATAAGAGTCGCTGAGTTCTAAATAGTGTCTTGTCCACAAAAATTCGATAATTAAGTTATATAAATATTATGTTTTGACGATTCCCCAGTCTATCGACTGTGGCGAAGCGCCGAAGATACAAAAAACTACAACATTTAGGCTAGGCGTACACCGGTTAGTCAAGACAAGACGAGATTAGTCACGTTTAGTCACAGTTATTCACAATAGTTGCTTATAAAGCAACACACACCGACTAGTCATTGCATCAGTGTGTGCTGCTTCATTGGCAAATATGTGAATTACTGAGACTAAACGTGACTAATCTCGTCTTGTCTTGTATTGACTAACCGCAACCGGTGTAAGCCTAGCCTTATACATCATTGGATTTCGAATTCAAATGATGTCTATGAAAGGGAACAAAATGATTCTTATCCCTGGGTAATTTAGCATTGAAGTTTTGGTTCCGTTCCATTTCAAGCCTTTTCCAAACATTTTTCGTCATTTTTGCCAAAAATTTTGAAAATTAGTCTTTCTGGAACTCAGCAATGTCATTCATCGAATAAATATGGTACAGCAGTATTTGTATATTTAGTATATTGTATAGTGGATGAGAACGTAATCACTTTGAACAAATAAAATTTATACCAATATTCTGAATAGAGAATTAAGTTATCATTCGAGAGAAGGAAAATGAAAATTCATCAATGAAATAAATATGTTAGATAATGAAGAGAGGCGGAAGGTACATAATGATATATATGCATACTTATCTAACTCTATTATAGTGCGATTCACGTCAAGAAGTCAGCATTGCTTAGATGGGAGTTTGCTATCCTTGCTCAGCACAGGGCAGTTGCTGATGTCTCTATCCTATTCGCACTGTGCATTGTTGTCGCACACAGTCCCAACAAACACGTTTGGTGCAGTTTTCTCTTTCTCTCTCAATGAAACTTGGCGTCAATGCTCCTCATATAAACGATGCTGACTTCTTGACGTGAATCGGACTATAGGCGAGAAAACTTTTCATCTTAAGAGAAAGAAAACCCGTCAGTTTTTCACGGTACCAGGATCTTTTTCAAAAATTTCACATTCTTGTTTGTGTTTCTTTTATTATTTCGTCTTTACAATAAATCAATAATATTCAATTACCTGGCATGAAGTTTGCGTCATACAATTTATCATTCATCATGGCATTCAGGAAGCTTTTGATCTCCCCAAGTGTGACAGGCAGTTCTAAAAGATCAATCAAATTTTGCCTGACAACATGAGCCATCTGCCCTACTAGCTTGGGAAGATATTCGCTTTTGAATTCTTTTCCATATTTGTCTGCTAACGCTCTATAGGCTGTCTCGTGCAGACTTTCTGTGTCTGAAATCAGAATTTGAAAATTCTTAGGGCCGGTTCATGAGCTCGAAATTTACCCAAGTCCTAGACTAAAACGGGTGGACCAAACGTTTGTCTCGACAGGTTAGTGGGTTAGCAGCATAGAGAGCCCTTAGTACATAGTGTCGAGGCCAACGTTTGTCGATGCTACGGTGGCCACCCGTTTTAGTCTAGGACTTAGCTGAATCCTGAGGTCATGAACCGGCCCTTAATCAGCATCTCATCTTAAACAATCCAACAGGAAAAACACACAAATCAACCCCTTTCCTTTCCGACCTCTCAGCACCATTGCATCCAATTTGATTTTTTTCTGAGAGTGAAGCCCACATGAGCTCTACACTTGTGCGTAGGTAAGGCAAGAGTAGGGTTGATGATGAGATTCAAAAATTTATTTTTCACAAAAAAACAATACAAGAAATAAGATGCACTGAAGATGAAAATAAAAAAATATGATGATGAGAGATAAGGCTATATTTATATGCTTGATCTTTATTGTTGGAAAAATTTAGTAATAACGATTATCATTAGGCTAGGCGTACACCGGTTAGTCAAGACAAGACAAGATGAGATTTGGAGATTAGTCACGTTTAGTCACAGTACTTCACATAGTTGCTTATGAAGCAACACACACCGATTAGTCATTGCATCTGTGTGTGCTGCTTTCTTAGACTCATAACATCAAAGTGATATTCATTTTATTTGACGCTTGGCATTAAATAGATAGAGAGATATCATTTCTTGACGTTGCTGATGACTGTAGAGTACGATATATGGCAAAGAAATATATCTCTCTATCTATCTAATACCAAGCGTAAAATTGAATGAATATCACTGTAATGTTTAATAGAAAATCGATTGTAGTTTGACATTATTGTAGTCCTTTTATTCATAATTTTGCAATGTTTATAACTGTATTAATTGTTTATCATACACATAATATAAGTTACTATATAGCTTCCTGAAAAGGATAACTCTCAATTTATCTTATCCTAAAATATTTTCATATCCATAAAACTATAAATTCTAATTTTAAACCATTTAATTGCAATTTTTTAAATCGATGAAAAACCTCTCAAAAATAAATTTGACGTAAAAATGTTTATAGCAGGATTCTTTCAACTTGTCAGAAAACAGCTAATTTAACTTTAGTAAACGAGCGTACATCAATCAGTTGTTTTCTGACAATTTAAAAGAATCCTTCTATACCTAAAATGTTATTTTACTAACCTAGTAATGTTCCATCCACGTCAAAGATTATATGAGTTACAGAGCTCTGACACATTCTGTATTTACTGAAATTTAAACGGTTTGGAGTGCAAAATTCTCTTATACTGTCTTCATTCTTGTATGATTCTCCTACCTGAGAAATGAATTGAAAGTTTCTTACAAAAATTGTGTTAAGACTTTCAAAATTTTGACATTTTCAGAAATTACTTATTTGTGATGTGTTTTGTCACTCAGACAGCTGACATCGAAAATATTGAATTAATTAATAAATTCCAATATTACAATCATAATCAAAGTGTGATAAAATACAGTGACATACATTTAATTTGACGCCTTATAGATATACAGATAGATAGATAGATAGAGAGATTATCTCTTGACGTTGCTGATAACGTAGAGAACGATGGCAAAGAAATCTATCTATCTATCTAACGCCAAGCGTCAAATTAAATAAATATCACTCAATTTTTGCCATGATAAAAACAAAACATGAACTTCAGAGTAGGTGAACAAACCTCATCGTTTAATTTTCTTCCATAAAAGATGACTTGCACTATCTACACTAAGAGAATACGATCTGAATATTATTCACTCACTTTTTTGAGTTCCTTGAATACATTGCACTCTTGAAAGCATCATGATTTATAGCAGTCTTTTCTGAAAAAATACCTGCTTCTAATCCTATTATCAAGATAGAATGAACAGTACCTTGATATTCCTCCAGATACAACTCTAGAAAGAACATTATCGAATTGATCCTTTTCCATTTTCAAAAATAAATACGATGTAGCTTACTTGTCTACTATTATTTTCCAAGGAAAAAGAAAAACATAATGGAGGGTATTAGAAGAAAACCACCCTTAAAAGCAATTACCCCACCAATAATTTTCCTACAATTATTACTATTAAGTTTTCTTCCCTCTCATAATGCCTTACCCTAAATAACATTTCTAACTGATAATATTAGTTATAAGAGATCATTTTTATAAGTGGAGGATAACTCTGAATATAATAACAGAGTATACTATAATCACTTCTTTTTTTTTCTTGTAGTGTTTTAATTCCAAGTTTCATCCAGTGATGCTTGTAATCAGCGGGCAAGTTAATACAGGGAATAATAATCGTAATCACACTTTTATTTTCGGATGAGAATCTTGTAATTAGTGAATAATTATTGATGAATTCTCCTCACTGCAATGTTTTTTATTGAGAAGGCCTGTCTAATAAAAAAGAGCACATTGTAAGAATTTTCATTGTGATCCCATCTGAAGTAGAAGTAATTCTTAGGTTTTGACGAGATGCTTCGGTCAAGGTTTTTCTATTGAAAAGTTTTTGCTGGCTACATATTATTGTTCAAAAATAAGAGAATTGATTCAATGCTTTTATGTTGTGTGTGAACGATTTTAATCAATAATCTTACAAGGATTGCTTGATCAGAGTTTAAAATTGATCGAGGATCAGAATTGATTGCAGTTAAAAGGTGTGCATATTGTCGGTCAGAAGTTGATCGGAGTCGAGAGTACAATTAAATATAATTTTTTAATTTCCTTCGGAGATACCTGAAGATGTCTGATAAAAAAGCTAGAAGGAAGAGTGTACATCTTATCTTAAACTCACTAACTCTAGTGGGCTTCAATCATCTCAGGGGTACATCGTCTCGAAGGGGCAAACTACTATTCTTGACCGTGATTTTGATCGAGATCAACCTGATTTTGACCATGATCAAGAACTGGACCAACTTTGAACAGAGAATTCTTGCCATTGAAGACTTGAACGTAAACACGATAGCTATGTTTATGAGTGGTGAATTGATGTTTTTCAATCAGAACGTATCAGAATACTTGAAAATGATTGGGGAGACTGATAGTGAAGAGAGAGGGGGGTATGGAGAGTATGATAGGGAGAGAAATGAAAGAGAAACTTTCCTAGTGAAATATTGCAGGAAAGCTGTGGTTCTTATTGTTTTTAACAATGCCATCTTCCAACTTCTTTTAACTTTCTATTTTCATCTCGTTCAAAAAGCAAACGTTCTGGATCTACCTCTACCTATAGAAATCTATTTCAGAAATACTATATCAACCTTTTCCAGTTACGCCATTGTGTTTTTGTTGGAATGTGTTATGTATTCGTATTATGCTTTTCTCGCTTTCTGTGAATACGCGGTTTCGTTTGTGATTTTTGAGGACATTTTGTTCGAGATGAAAATATTTTGTGTCACTGTGGAAAGATTTGAGGAGAACAGGAAGCAGGAGAAGAGTAGGCCTAATTCTGAGGAGTTGAGAAGGTTACTGAGGAATCTGGCAGTTCATCATCAAATGATTATGAGGTGAGTAAATTTACATTTTCTGATTATTTTCAATAATTACATGAATTATTTTTCATCACTTTGTGCAATAAATAAATAAAGCTTTATTGACATTCTATGAAGAACAAAAGCCTCTCTTACGAGGTTATAAAGTATTGGCATTGCCCAAAAAGAGTTTAATTTTACATAGAGTCTAATTTATTTACATAATTACATTTCCATAATTTTCCAATTATCTTCTGCCATCTCACCCTGTCTCTAGCAATGGTGAGATACTGTCTTTGTGCAATACTGTATGGTTATATTGTCGTTGCTTTTCGACATTAAATAAATGCTATTTATTTATTTTTATTGAGTCTCTTCAATTTTGTTTTCCATGACGAATATTGCATTCTAATATGGAACACTTTGAACTTGTTTTTCATACGTCTTAACAGTCTAACTTTTATAAGTAATAAAGATTTATCACTTACTTGAGTGGAGCGCTTTCGGATATTCATCCATCTTCAACACTTTTTATTGAGATTTAAAATTTAATACAATATTAATTGTAATAGTTTTTGTTCCTGAATTAGAGCTTAAACTGTTTGTAATTTGATCAACAATTATTATTCTGTAGGTACCATTGTAAATTGTTTATTTTGTGAAAAACAAATGAATAAAATACAGGTTGTTTCGCATAGAGTTATATTTCGTTCATTTCACTGTACCATTGGATTGACAACTTTCAACTATATTCCAAGTGTAAGGATAATTTATTTTTGAGGATGAATTGTTACCATTTTCAGGAAAGTTTCAATAGGTCAGAAAATCTTTCGGAATCAAGTGCTGTATATTTGTCAAGGGTTTTGTATTCAGCTATGTATTGGGGCATACATCATCGAGGTAAACATTCTTCTCATATTTTATGTATTTTTATTTTAAAATACTTGTTTTCTTGGTAGAGGAATAGGTGTATGATCAGTATCTTCGACTGATCAAATCCATGCATCAAAATAATTGGAAAATTGTTATTCGAAAATAACAAAATATTGTTCCCCTTACAGGTTTGAACCTTGGGCTTCATTGTTCTGTATACTTCTTGTTCGAGTAGTTTCTTTGCTTTCATGTTTTGAAAGACAATAGAGGGATCACAGAATCCAATCCCATCTAATCTATATTAGGATTTTTCAAATAAATTTTATAAAATAGTTTCCATCACATTTGATAAAAATATTCTTGGCTGAATTTAATCAATATAGGGACATGGAAGAATAATTTCAGGATGAGTTTTAGAGAATTGTATTGTTGTTGTTTACAGAATGAACAAATGATTTTGATGAAATTCAAACACGTACTAGTCTTGGCAGCTGTAACAATGGTTCTGGCTCTTTTCTGTAACGGGGCGCAAAATTTACTGGACAAGGTAAATCAATTTAAATTTTTACTTTTTAAATTATTTTATAATTCATTCCATATGGAATAAGAAAATTCTTGACGTGGATTCAATTGAAAACATCTCTTTGCAGAACAATGAAATGTCAAGTGCCCTCTACAACTTTCAATGGCACGACAAGCAAAACTGGTTTCAAAAAGATTTCCAAATTTTGATGATGCAAGTGTGTATTGAACCGACCATCAAATTCTTCGGGCTTTTGAAAATGGATCAGAGTAGTATAAGCTCGGTAAGTTCATTGAAAATCTTGTTTAATTATATTCACATTCCTGGCTAACAAATATTCTTATTCCATCAGTTTCCCTCTTAAAGCTACCGTACCAGGAATTATTCATAGTTCTATTATGATCCTTGATACTTTCAAGACAGTACAATTTTAAAATAATTATACAGTCTTTCAGAACATTGTAGCATGTTAGAGTTTTGTATATTTCTCAGCTTATCCACGATATTTTGTTCACAAACACATTTCTCGCGAGTTTGCTATTAAACTCTAATATTAATTTTTGTTCTTGATTGTTTCACAGGTTTTCAAAGGAGCCTACTCATATTTGAACATCATACATTCGCTTGCTGAGTTCAAATAAGTTTTAATTATAAGCTTCGAATCCTAAAACGGTTTATTTTAATGTGCTTCTGCATTGTTCTTTTGAATTTTGCGTCCGATATTTTAAATAATCGCGGTATTGAACTCGATTCTCGAAGTCGACTCCTACGATAGGTCGATATATCGAAGTACAGAGGACAGCTGCTTTGTTTTGTTTTTGTCGTTGCAATATTCTGCATTTGGCAATCAAATTTTGACGAAATTTAACTGAAAAGTGTAAAATTCTACGATTATCTTCTGTTTTATCAATTTTGTGAGCTCTAAGAATGTATTTCTTGAACGTTTAGAAGATTTTGTAGTCGTAATTTTCATGAATTTAGTCATGTTGTGCAAGTGATTGAACTGTGAAGTTAGGTTATGGTGAACGTTTTATACCATTTTCAAGTTGAAATTGATTTGAAGATAGATTTTTAAGATGCCTGTAGACATTAATCAGTTAACCGACGGTTGGTTAACTCTTGAAAGTGATCCAGGCCTGTTTACTTTGTTACTGGAAGACTTTGGAGTGAAAGGTGTACAGGTGGAAGAAATCTACGATCTACAAAAATCCTTGGACAGTCCAGTCTACGGTTTTATCTTCCTATTTCGTTGGATTGAAGAACGACGTTCGCGCAGAAAAATCGTAGACCAGAGTGATATTTTTGTGAAAGATGAGGACATTGTCAACAACATATTTTTCGCACAGCAAATGGTGCCAAATAGTTGTGCTACACATTCCTTGTTGTCTGTGCTGCTGAATTGTCCCAATATACATTTGGGAGAGACTTTGAGTCGTTTGAAAGTGCATTCCTCGGGTATGAATCCTGAGAATAAGGGCTGGGCTATTGGAAACACGCCTGAGTTAGCCAAAGCTCATAATTCACATGCTATGCCTCAGGCCAAACGAAAACTTGATAAAACGTCTGGAATTAGCACTGGAAGGTAACTATATCTATAGGTTTATAATTAGCCTATTTATAGTATATTTTAAATAAATTTTCAGCACAGATTTCTCTATAATTCTGCTTATATAATAATCTAAACTAATATGTTTCTCAGTCCTGAAGATGTATACAAAATTATGATTATTATAAGAGCTGCGTCCTTCATATCCAATGCTCGATGTTTTCAATCTAATTTTGCATAAGTTCCTATGATCTGTAGACTGTAGACCTACTTAAGGAAAGAGATTGTTACCCGGTTTTTCAGTCGTTCAATAAACTTATTGAATCAATAACTTTTTTTTTGCATTTGAAAACACATGGTTATTGATTCAATAGTGCTATTGGATCCATAAACTGTCTATTGAGCGACTGAAAAACCGGGCATGTGTCTTTTATATTCTACTGATTCTCAATGACAGTTAATTAGCTGCATAATTTGTTCACTCATTGACATCCTGAAAAGAGAGGAAGGAGTAATAAAAGACCATACTCCATCTCATGACATGATAGTAAATTTCCAATCTCTAGCACTATCATAATGGACTATTGAAATCTTGTCTGAACCAAAACACTTGAAATTATTACATCAATTAATTAAAAACATTATTTCATCCAGAGAAATGTTTTTTTTTCTACTAGCCTAATTTCTGGAGCATGATTTCATGTTCTTATTCTTGTAATTTTCATCAACACAATGGGTTAATCAAACATGCATCTTATTGTAATTGGTTCAACAACAACAATAAATTAATATTGATATTCCATCCATATTATTTTCTGCAATGTATGTAGGCCAATTGTAATAATATTACATATACTGTATTGTAATAATAATTTAACGTATATTGTGTCATACTCATTTACAAAGTTTTCTTTGTTTTTTAGGTACCTACCTAACTATCCTATTAATTCTCCTTCTTTGTTTTTTCTTTCCAGATACACAGGTGAAGCCTACCATTTTGTCAGCTATGTACCCATCAATGGACGCCTATTCGAGCTGGATGGATTGAAGCCATATCCCATGGACCATGGACCTTGGGGAGAAGAAGAAGACTGGACTGAGAAGTTCCGTAACGTGATTGCAGATCGTCTAGGCATCACAACCGGTGAGAAATACAATGACATCAGGTTCAATTTGATGGCGGTTGTGCCCGATAAACGTCTAGGAATCACACACAAGTTGAATATGCTGAAAACCAACCGTCAGATTGTGATGGAAGCCTTGCAACAGTTGGTGAAACTCAATCACCCAGACTTGGCTTCTGTCTCTCCTAGTGACACCCAGGAGAAAAATGAACTGTTAGGCATGGAAAATGCGGAAACTTTAAAGATTTCCCCTGGAACTAAACGGAAAGAGGCTGCCCTTAATGGCTCAGGGACAACATCTGCTCAAGATGATGTAGGTTTGGATGGGCCGCACAAAATCCCCAAAAAATCCCGGTTGGATTCTGCAGGGGATGAAGAGGAGACTGCTGATGTATCAATGAAAGTTGGTGATGAGGATACAGGGTTGTTGCCTTTGGAAACAAATGAGAATTCAGAAGATCCAAGTACAGTTGAAGGTGAGCATATGGGTAGGGAAGATGTTGAAGTGAAATCAACTGATGGTCAAGGTAAAAAGGGGGAATCTGAAATATGTGAGGGAGGTAGCAAGGTTGAGACTGATGGTAGTGTAGAAGGAGATCAAGGGTCAAAAGGTGGAGATTTGTCAAATTTGTCCAAAATATCCCTGATTGTCACATCAGAAAACAATGAGGTTGTGAAGAGTGAAGTTTTGGACAAATCCAACTCTGACAAACCTGACTATTCCACCCCTTTAACCATCCAAACATCCCCCACACCTAGCACATCAAGCACTGATACATCCTCAGAGGTTGGAAGTGCTTTCAATTCTCCCACACAGGGATGGGGTTGGAATTCTGGGCAGAACTCCCCCAACTCTTCCGCAAAAGATTTCAAAAAGTTTGTGGTGATAAGGGTAGCTATGGCAGGGTCTGCAGGGGGTTTAGGTGGGGATGATAAGTTGGATTCAGGCAAGGGTAGTAAAAGTTTCAGGAAGGTGTGTTTGGAAGCAGGGGCTTTACCTAAGGGTTGGGAGAAACCTCCGGGATCCAAATTGGGGAACCTAAGGATGATAAGTCCTTTGGCAGTAAGTGATGGCAAGATGAAGAGTTCCCCTTCAAAACTGTCATCACCTGCTGGGGATAGATTGAATCCACCAATGGAAACACATCAACATACGTTTGCACCCAAGGATCTGCTAGCGTTGCTCAGGAATCTTGAGGTGGAAATTAGCGTTTGTGAAGGGAATCTGCGGGATGAAAACGAGAAACGCAAAAAGTACAAAGTGGATGATTGTAGACGTACACACAACTATGATGAGTTCATTTGTACGTTTCTGTCAATGTTGGCACAACAGGGGAAATTGGCCGATTTAGTGCAGCAGCATTTAGTTGTTCAGAGGAAGCAGGGTGTGCCGCAAATCAAGAATGCTGCTCAGCCTAGGGCGAATTTGCAGAATAAAAAACCGGAGACAAAATTTTTGGGGACATCTGTTAGTGCGGGGTATAGTAAGAAAGGGAAGAAGGGTACAAAGCATAGGAAACGTAGGTAGAAAGACACTTGATAATTACTCATTAAACTATCAGATTTGCGGTTTGATATTATGTGATAATCTTATGGATGAATAATTAATTATTTAGATTACTGAATATTTTTATAAGCTTTAGTTTAATTTTAAATTACTAGTAAGTGATGTATATATTAGGCTATGATCGACCTTTTTTTCTATCACTTGATTATTTTCAATGTACATGATATTACTGATAAGCTATGTTAATTGTGGTTATAATTTTCTGATTGAATCTGCATTCGTCATCTCCTGAACGTTTTTGTAAAAATAGTTATCCTCAAACTATGAAACTTGTTAAGATTTTGAAGTAGAATTTTGATCTTCAAGTTAATTCAATTGATTTTCTAAACTTATGTAGTTTATTTTCTTCATGATCAGTAATGTAAATTGTACCATTCTAGATAGATTCTTTATTTTCTATTACTAAAGCAATTCACAAAACTTCTGATATTCAATTGACTATATTATGATAGTATTTAGGATATTTTTGACCACTGTTCGTAATTATTCTGCGTAGGCTACTGGAATACATTGATTTACAGTGATTTAACTAATCCAGTTTACAGGCTATAGCTATTGATCAACTCAATAGAATCTCACTTAAGAGTATTATCTAAAAATATTTGCTGAGAGTACACCAACTGCCAAAGAATATAAAATAGTTATTACGTTTGTATAATCAGATTCATTTAATTTGACGCTTGGCATTAGATAGATAGATAGACAGAGAGATATTATTTCTTTGCCATCGTACTCGACGGTCATGAGCAACGCCAGGAAATAATATCTCTATCTATCTAATGCCAAGCGTCAAATTTAATTAATCTGATTATACAAGAAGTTGGAATAGATTGTTGATATTTTGGTGTGTATTATTCATTCCATTCATTTGAATTATTGCAATAATGTTATTAAGTAACCGTCATTTTTCCAAACCATTTAAATTACAAATTTTGCATAATTGACAAAAAGTCTGATTTTTACAGTCATAATCACTGATTCATTGGTCATAATAATTATTACAGGAAATTAATAGTAAAATAACAATCCAGCAGCTATTTCTATCATACATTTCATGGACACTTTTCAAAAGAATTTAGGCTGTTTGTAGTATATAGGCTTTTCTTGAACTACATTAAGCCTGTTACTAGTCTAGTACTGTTTCTCACCCTGTATTTGTCAGCTAATTTTGTTTCCAAAGTTTATGGATAACTTTTAAGTCAGATCTTTAATTGAAATCAATTCTATTTGATGGACTCTACCGTAGAGTTGAAAAAAGCTCTCAAAGCAATCATACAATATCTATATAACAGTAACAGCTTTAATCGATTATAATGTGTACAGTGACATCCGTTTAATTTGACGCTTGGCATTAGATAGATAGAGAGATATCATTTGCTGACGTTGCTGATGATCGTAGAGTAGTACGATGGCAAAGAAATAATATCTCTCTATCTATCTAATGCCAAGCGTCAAATTAAATGAATATCATTGTTAGTACAGACTTATTATGACATTGTTATTACGGATATAATTTGAATTTTGTGTCAAGTAGCATGTATTATGATCTTAGTAGCTGTAAAAGACACTAACACTACATAAAAATTGAATATAATTTCATAGGTGTAATAATTTTTACCAAGTATTGAATATTTGATCTTATAAATTTGTAAATATTGGATGAAATATACGAATACTTGAATATTGTAAATGGACTTCAGTTATTAATTAAATTGATAATTGAAAAATATCATGAATATGTTAATTCATACCTAGCCTAGTATTGAATATTTGATTGTATCAAGCTGTAAATATTGAAGAAAATATACGAATAATTTGAATTGTAAATGGACTTGAGATGTTAATTCAATCCAAAAGAAAGGGATGAAATTTTCAAAATTCACCTCCTATTTCAATACGAAATTAGGTTATTCTTCATCCATGGTTTCTTAAAGAAAAGTCAAAGGAGGAGTAAATAAAAATGTAGAATATATTTTGAGTAAGAATTTATTTCTATGATTTTTAACAAGACGTATGGCAGTGATATGTATTTTACTTGATAATATTTTGACGACTAATATTATTGTGCCAAGTACTACTACTACTTTTTCTAATAATTGGTACTTGCAACTCTGAAGTTTTCAAATTTTAAGTAAGAAATTAATTATTTCTATGATTTCTTACAATACAGTGTAGGTCAGTGATGTGAAGTTTACTTGATATTTTGAGCACTATAGTATTGCTATGCTAAGTAGTAATACTTATTTCACTTGCAACTCTTCAAAGTTTTTAAATACAAGTCTTATTCAACTTCATTCCTATATTTTGAAACTAGCATAAGGTGCGTTTAGACTATGTAACTTTGTTATAAAACATTTTGTTATATTTGTTAGTACAAAAGTATTCATTTTGTTATATAACATTTGTAACATTTTTGTGAAACTTTTTACCGGTATATAACAAATGTTTCATAACAAAGTTACATAGTCTAAACGCACCTTTATGCATAAATATTATAAAAGTTCATAGTATATTTAAATTTTACTTATGAAGCTTCCCCACTTTACTTCTATTTCGAAACAAGTCTAAATTTTTCAATTTGAAATTCAAAATATTAAAGCTTGAATTATATTTCTATTTGAGAGTTGAATTTATTATATTTCTATTCTACTTGGAAATTTTTGAGCAAAGTCTTAACAGTAAACTGGAAAAAATATTTGTCCTAAAATTATAAGTACGGTATTTCAACTGTAGCACTAATATAGCACCATTGAGTGTTCAATACGATTTTTCAAAATATTTCCTCTTATTTTCAACTATTACGTGCATTCTTTGACAGTTAGTGGCAGAGACAGAGTTCTAAACATAGAGTTGTCTTTAGGCTGTAGTATAACGTCTCCTCCGCAGTAGTGCCAACTGTAACACATCAAAGAATAGAAAATTATAAACCTTTTTTTATTAGCTTATCATAAACATCTCTATGAGGATGAGATCCTACAGTCGGTGAACACTTTTTCATATCCGAGGAAGGTAGAGGCACAGGCTCTCTTTATGCACCGTTCTAAGGCTAGGCGTACACCGGTTAGTCAAGACAAGACGAGATTAGTCACGTTTAGTCACAGTAATTTACGTAGTTTCTTATGAAGCAGCACACACTGATGCAATGACTAATCGGTGTGTGTTGCTTCATAAGCAACTATGTGAAGTACTGTGACTAATCTCGTCTTGTCTTGTCTTGACCAACCGGTGTACGCCTAGCCTTAGCTTTTCCTTACCTCACTAACTCTCTTCTAGGTGTTGTGTTTTTGAAATCATCAAAATAAACAGAAAAGTTCCTGGAAATGATTTGTTACCGAGCTAAAGAAGGCGAAACATTGCAAACTCTTCCACAAATCTACAATTACATAAAATTTTAGGTTGCTTACGGTATATTATTCTGTGACCTATTGGAAATTGTTCTATTGTATTCATAATTACACTGATTTCAAGAAAATTTTCAGCAGAGAATAAACATAAACTTACATTACACTTTCAAGAGTAGATAAGTCTGATGAAGAACAATACCAGGACGAAACGATTGTCACTGTAATGTAAGTTTTGTCTATTTTCTATTTAAAAGTTTCTTGAAATCAGTGTGATTACACTTAGGCTAGGCGTACACCGGTTAGTCAAGACAAGACGAGATTAGTCACGTTTAGTCACAGTACTTCACATAGTTGCTTATGAAGCAACACACACCGATTAGTCATTGCATCGGTGTGTGCTGCTTCATAAGCAGCCATGTGAATTACTGTGACTAAACGTGACTAATGTCGTCTTGTCTTGTCTTGACTAACCGGTGTACGCCTAGCCTTACTTGAGTAGAATCAGATACATGAGTAGACTCAAGGTCTACATGAGTCTGATGAAGTACAACACCATGACAAAATGATCGTCACTGTAATGTAAGTTAATTATGTTTATTTTCTACTTGAAAGTTTCTGAAAACCAGTGTAGGTGATTTATAGAATTAATTATCCTCGCTGACTTATAAAGCTTGAGCTCTACAATTTGATTTTCAATCTGCACTTACCTTACACCTCTCAGAGACTGAACCGTCACTTTAGCAATGTATATCGGTGTATCAGACAATGAATAGTTGTCACTACTCTGAAATTCCAGCGATTGGAATGTGAAATGCGCCGTTATATCTGGTGTCAAATCTTGACCGATTGTATTGTACTTTGCGGCAGCCAGTGCGTTCAATTCTATGCCTCCTTTGACGGCATCTTTCAATCTGGAACAAATTCAATACATTTTCTGGAGTCTGTTCTAATGAGATGTAGTGTTATTCTGAAGAAATTGAAAGATATTTTCATTTATTCTCACAGAATTCATTCAGTTTCTGAGAGAAAATGACTTTTATCAGTATCATGCAACCACACTGTTTTCAAGAGACATGTTTTACATTTATTTATTTATTTGAAAAAATACATAGTTGAGGGCACCAGGAATTAAATCCTATTATAGCCCTCATAACACAAAAGAAATTAACACAAACAAGAATAAGAATTACTGAAACAGATTCTACATCTACTGGAATAGATTCAGAGGGTACAAAATTGTTTTAAATTCTATCTCCATGAAATTTCATCTATATTCTCACAAAAAATTTTAATTTTCTGAGAGGAAATAACTATTGCAGTCTGAATAACAGATATTATGAGTCTAATGAATGAAAAGGCTGTGAGTTGTCAAAACCACAAATTTATTAAAATATCGACGTTTAATAAATTATCGACATTTCAATATTCTAATAAAATTTTTAGTTTTGACAACTTCCAGTATTTTTATTCATTATGGATAACTGGATAACTACCACTATATCACCTACACTAGTACTACCCAAAAGAGTGACTTTGTATATTATGTATTTGCCGATTGCCATGCGATTCATAATATTGTAAATGCAATGATGAAATAAATTCAAATTCGAAAGTTATTATGAGTCTAAAGAAGTCCAACACCTGGACGAAATGATCGTCACTATGATGTAAGTAAAGTTGTTTTCTACTTGGAAGTTTTTTACAGTAACTATTAACAGTTCCTAGGAGACATTTTTATAACAATATCTTTCTTAGTACTTGAATAGGACAACCTTTAAGATGAAGATAAATAGAAAACAGGTAGCCTTTACAAAGGTACCTACTATGAATTTCCAAGAAGGTGCCACTATAGTGCGATTCACGTCAAGAAGTCAGCATTGCTTAGATGGGAGTTTGCTATCCTTGTTCAGCACAAGGCAGTTGCTGATGTCTCTATCCTATTCGCACTGTGCATTGTTGTCGCACACAGTCCCAACAAACACGTTTGGTGCAGTTTTCTCTTTCTCTCTCAATGAAACTTGGCATCAATGCTCCTCATATAAACAATGCTGACTTCTTGACGTGAATCGGACTATAGCAAGCTTTTTTCATAATAATTGTGTGATGTCCCTGAAGAGCAAGAGTTTGATTTTTCCTATCTTTCACATGCTGGGGGCTTAAAAAGTATCTATTTATAGAGCATTCTTACTGAACATTTTCCTTTGGACACAAATTATTTATGATGCGTAAATTCCTTATCAGTGAAATTACAGTTACACTAATTTATGAGGATTTTATATTCTAATCAAGAGGGGAATTCCAAAAATCAATATTCAATTATCCCTGATCACAATAAAAATAGACCATTTGTTGCAGAATCGTAAATATTTTTACTCACTCGCAGTAAAGCTGGAAATGCGTGTATTCCAAGCCATGCTCCAGAGACAGTTGTAAGTATCCTCTGGTTTTCAGGGTTTTCTGTGATAGTACCACTGTGGCTCTTAATTGCTCTCCTAAAGCACAAAAGTATCTTCCAATAATTGTACATGTATTCATATAATTTTTATTTTTCCAACACCAATAAATTTGAACAAAGAATTAAAAAAACAAATTCATATTACATCCTGTCGATCTATGTTCTATGTTACGATCTATGTTAGCTACCGTGGCGAAGCGTGGTATACTTAACCGGTCATCGCCGAGTATATTTCCTATAGGGCATATAGGACCGGTTAAGTATACCACGCTTCGCCACGGGTTAGCTGCAAGTAGGTGGTTCCAATCAGTCACGTGACGAGTTCCCCTGATCATATAAGGACACACATCAAGTTTTCAGCATACTTGAGTACCCGTTCCCATCTCATTTCGTCTTTATAATATTCTGAAGACTTGGAGAATTATCTCAGCACCGAGAAATTATCAGTTAGCCTATTAATTATTATTGTTAAATTATTAGTTGCTACTGACGATTTATTAAATGATAATAATTAATTGGACGAAATTCCTAATTATAATGCCATATAATATTCTGAAGACTGTTGCTACTGCAAATATTGACAACAGAATAATAGCTAGTTAGGAAACTCGATGAATGTTCCTGCCAAAAAAACTTTCTCCAACTTTCAAAAAATTTATTAAATGAATGTTCATCAATTCATGTCATTAATGCTGGTTTTTCCTTGAGGTGGTTTCTGTTATTGTTTTTAATAGGCAAATTGATAGATAGACAAATGAAAACGAAAGATTTATTCATTTTTAAATGAGTCTAAGTTTAAGTGTCTTTTGTTTTCATGTTTGTAAAATCATGTTACTGATTTGACAATAAATATTTCTTTATTCTTCCTTTCTTTTATAAATATATTCGAATTACATTATCTCATTGATATTATTCAGAGATTAACTTGTGAATTGATAATTAACCTACTTACCACAAAAAGGTGCTTTATCTCTTGTAACCAAATACATTGGTCCCCGAGCTGGATTCAGGTTTGAATAGAATCCCATTGGTGCACAGGTTCCATCTAAGTAAAGTAAAAAAAAATCAAACTCGATAATTTCAAGTCAATCTGGAAGTGGAACGTTGAATTCTAATAAAGAATAAATTTTAAAATCATAAGCCTGGTTTTCATTAGTAGAGTTAGTGGTAGAGCTCCCTGGGCGAGTACTAACCATCTTGTGAACTCTCCCAATGAAAACGTTCATAGTAGAGTAGAGTGATGGTAGAGTATTTGTTTTTAAGTACCAAGTGAGTAGAGTAGAGTTAGTATGCTAGTTACTCGACCACTAACTCTACTAATGAAAACCAGGCTTTATGGATGTTTTCTACAGCGTAATACAAACACTATATTATAAAATAATTCATTAATATGTACAATGTTATGAAAACACTAAAACTGTATATATGGTCAAATATCACTTGTTTATGAAATAATTATATTATCAAAAAGTAATATTACCGTAATTGATAAATAAGTGATATTCAACTGTATATTAGTGTTTTCATAATCGATGTTTACCTAGCCATCACAATACCTCACCAGAAATTAATAGGACATTTTTCTTTGCTAGGATGTCAATTTCTCCTCAGTAATCCATTATTTTGTTTTTTAAGAGTTTGAATCATACCGCATTAATGAATCAACATTCTCTCATGAAATTTGATAGTCTCACTAATAAGTATCTGGTCTACAAAATAATAATATTGAGAAGAAAAAGAGAAAGATAGAGAGTGAGAACAAGAGAAGGAGATGAACGAGAAGAAGAAGATAGAAAACAAGAAGAAGAAGAAGGAAATGCAAAGGAGTACAAGAAGGAGACAAGAAGGCGAAGGAGAAGAAGACGGACAAGAAAAAGAAGAAGAAGGGGAAGAAGAAGAAGAAGAAACAGAAGATGAAGAAGAAGAAGAAGAAGAAGAAGAAGAAGAAGAAGAAGAAGAAGAAGAAGAAGAAGAAGAAGAAGAAGAAATATAAGGAAAAGAAGAAGAACGAGAAGATGGAGAAGAAGGAGAAGAATAATACCAATATTTGAAATTTTAATAACGGCGGCCGAATGAAATTTTAAATTTTTAGCTTACTCTTATAATTATCCATAAAGTTAACAAGATATGATGCAAAATCTTAAAAAAATAAATGGCGTATTACAGGAAAACTAAGCAGAAATCGACATTATGCCAACTAACGACATTTTCTGTTTGTTTTGCTTGTATAGGCTATAGTAGGTACCATGGTGTTATTTTGGAGTCACTATTTTTGGGGCACTCTGTATAAATATAACTCACCATGACTGCTAGTATTGCACTGTTTGGGAAAGCAGAGACCAGCCTCGAATGTATCATACCCTTCGTCGCAGGGAAACGCAAGAAATTCACATCCAGTCTCAGTCGATCGCATACTTTCAAGGAAATACTGGAAAGCGCGAATGTGGTTGCAGATTACGCTTGAGTTCACTGTTCCCTCTGGAAAATAATGTAATAGGCAAAGCATGAGAATTAAATAAGAGACAATTCACCTTTCTAATAAGAAGACTCGACGCACAGACTAGTATAAGGCTAGGCGTACACTGGTTAGTCAAGACAAGACAAGACGAGTTTAGTCACAGTAATTCACATAGTTGCTTATGAAGAAGCACACGCCGATACAATGACTAATTTGTGTGTGTTGCTTCATAAGCAACTATGTGAATTATTGTGACTAAACGTGACTAATCTCGCCTTGTCTTGTCTTGACTAACCGGTGTACGCCTAGCCTAAGAGGCAATTCACCTTTCTAATAAAAAGACTCGACGCAAACAGACTAAGTATGAATTACATAATAATTATATAGCTTATATTATAAGCTAACAATAGCTAATAGGTACAATGTAATTTTAAGCTAAACCAAGCATTTTTTTTTAAACAAATCACGTCTACAGTTTACGTCGGATCTTATTGAAAAAAAATTATTTGATAAATAATTAAATGTTGCAGGGGCTTGAATTCTTCAAAGTTTTAATATTTCTTCTAAAACAAGTTATTTTTTGCTGTAAATATTGCAGTAATTTTCTAATGAAAAAAGTGAAAAGCCAAGCCCCTGAAGAATTTTATTCTCTTTCCAATGACACGTCAAACGTAATTTTCTGTCCAAAAATAACGTTGCTATACGTTTTAAAAGATTACATTGAACTTATATAGGACCATTTCCAAAATGGCCGACTAGTACGGCCCACTCTCAATAGCAATTTTAATCTTAAGGCAGCTCGTATACCGGAGCAATAAGCAATAGGCAATTAGCAAACATTTGGATCATATGATCGTCTATTCTATAGAAACAAATAGTCCAATGCACACCTCTAAAGCAGCTGTTTCAGTGTGCATTTAACTATTGGTTTGTATAGAGTAGACAATCATAAATAATTATGATCCATATGTTTCTAGATGCCTATTGCTTATTGCTCCGGTGTACGACCGAGGTAAAGGTTTTTTGTAGAATTAGTTTTATTGTAGCATTGGTTTTCTAAAGTATTTTTGTAGCATAGGGTCTTCTGTAGTTTTCTCAATGGTGCATTCTTAGTAAACAATATTCATATTTATCTTTATTTATAAATTACATGACTATGTTGATTTTCTAAAGCTATGTTAAGAGGGGGCAGTAGTAGTCTGCCGTATAGGATTATGTCCCATAAGAACAATGTTATTTTTTGTAATCTTTTGAAACATATAGCACCGTCATTTCCTTACATAAAATTACTTTTGATATGTCATTTGATAAAGAATATTATTCTTCAGGGAGTGGTCTTTTTTGAACTTTAAATTTTTCTTTAAAAAAACCCATAAAATATCAAAATTAGAGAAATTTTGAAATGTTATTGTTGGTTTTTTCAAAAAGGAATATTTAAAATTCGAAAAAGACCACCCCCTAAAGAATAATATTCTCTTTCACATGACACATCAAACGTAATTTTATGTAAAAAAATGACGGTGCTATATGTTTCAAAAGATTACAAAAAATAACATTGTTCTTATGGGACATAATCTAATTTGGCCGAGGTGGCAGTTGTGGGTTTTGACCTGTTGTCTCCGAAGAGATTGTAAATAAATAAATAAATTCAACTATAAATTTCCAAATGTGATACTGTATTTTTTACCAAGATAATTAAAAATTGTCAAGTCTGATATTACCAAGATGGCTGACAATCAACGAAGCCCACTCTTAATACCAATTTTAATCAATACTACAAAGTTTTTTGTAGTATTAGTTTCTTTGCAGCATTGGTTTTCTAAAGTATTTTTGTAGCATATAGGGTCTTCTGTAGTTTTATTAATGGTGCATTCTTAGTAAACAATATTCATATTTATCTTTATTTATAAATTACATGACTATGTTGATTTTCTAAAGCTATATGCTAAGGTGGCAGTTGTGGATTCTGACCTGTTGTCTCCGAAGAGATTTATCTCTTTATCATATTTATCTTTATTTATGAATTACATGACTATATGTTGATTTTCTAAAGCTATGTTGAGAAGGCAGAGTTGTGGGTTTTGACCTGTTGTATGTTTCCGAAGAGATTGTAAATGAATAAATTAAACTATAAATTTCCGAATGTGATACTGTATTACTAATATAATTATAAATTTTCAAATCTGATAGGCCTATTACCAAGATGGCTGACAATCAACGAAGCCCTGTAGTGGGCACAGCCGGGCTGGTCACGGCCTCCATTCGGAAAGAAGTCGACGTGACCGAGTGCATTGAAGAGGCCGAATCCGTTGGACCACACCCTTGCCGAGTCCGTGTGAACGATGTCCACAAAATGGGCGTCCGAGGTGGTGAGGGGGGGTAGGGACGCCTTCAGATGCTGACGGAAGAGGGGGGAGGCTGGGTCCAAACCTTTGAAAAAAATGGATAAGAACATAAGAAACTAATTTGAAAAAAAAACCAAGAAAGCAAAGAAGAGAAATATAAAAATATGCTACAAAAATTTCTCAACATCAGAAAAGGAAGTGAAAACTGTTAATTTTATCACTTCATTGTTATCGGTAGTACAGAGTAGTTCAATAAAAACGAGATAGTTCTTCATCAAAAGGTGCAGTCAAACTGTGCACATTCAAGTTTATTGAATACACATTACAGCTGATAATAGTAGTCATTGCCAACATAGAAAAACAAGGTACCTATTAAACTTGGAACGTATAATATAAAATAATAATGATTAACATATTTTATTTATTATTTTCTAACAAAAACTTCTCACAAAGAGAGAGAAGCTGAAGGCTAGGCGTACACCGGTTGGTCAAGACAAGACAAGACGAGATTAGTCACCGTTTAGTCGCAGTACTTCACAAAGATGCTTATGAATCAACACACACCGATTAGTCATTGCATCAGTGTGTGCTGTTTCATAAGCAACTATGTGAATTACTGTGACTAAACGTGACTAATCTCGTCTTGTCTTGTCTTGACTAACCAGTGTATTACACCGGTTAGTCAAAACAAGACAAGACGAGATTAGTCACGTTTGGTCACAGTACTTCACATAGATGCTTATGAAGCAACACACACCGATTAGTCATTGCATCAGTGTGTGCTGTTTCATAAGCAACTACGTGAATTACTGTGACTAATCTCGTCTTGTCTCTCGTCGAGATTAGTCACAGTAATTCACGTGGTTGCTTATGAAGCAACACACACCGATTGGTCATTGCATCAGTGTGTGCTGTTTCATAAGCAACTACGTGAATTACTGTGACTAATCTCGTCTTGTCTCTCGTCGAGATTAGTCACAGTAATTCACGTGGTTGCTTATGAAGCAACACACACCGATTAGTCATTGCATCAGTGTGTGCTGTTTCATATGAGCAACTACGTGAACTACTGTGACTACACGTGACTAATCTCGTCTTGTCTTGTCTTGACTAACCAGTGTATATTATATAATGAAAACACTGGAATGTACAACTGGTTAGTCAATATTACACAATATTACACTGGTTAGTCAAAACAAGACAAGACGAAATTAGTCACTTTATTTAGTCACAGTGATTCACATAGATGCTTATGAAACAGCACACACTGATGCAATGACTAATCGATGTGTGTTGCTTCATAAGCAACTACGTGAATTACTGTGACTAATCTCGTCTTGTCTCTGGTCGAGATTAGTCACAGTAATTCACGTGGTTGCTTATGAAGCAACACACACCGATTAGTCATTGCATCAGTGTGTGCTGTTTAATAAGCAACTACGTGAATTACTGTGACTAATCTCGTCTTGTCTCTCGTCGAGATTAGTCACAGTAATTCACGTGGTTGCTTATGAAACAGCACACACTGATGCAATGACTAATCGATGTGTGTTGCTTCATAAGCAACTATGTGAATTACTGTGACTAAACGTGACTAATCTCGTCTTGTCTTGTCTTGACTAACCGGTGTACGCCTAGCCTTATTGTAAAAATCACTCACCCGTAATACGTCCCAACAACATCCCTCTCTGCTGAATAGCTCTCCCTGCAAAGCCGGCAATGTGCGCCCCTAGGCTAAATCCGATCACGTGTATGTGAGTGGCCTGGGTGCCCAGTGACGTCATATCGCTCAGCAGTAGTGCCAACTGTCTCCCCACCAGCTGTGTGTTGGCAGCAGCTACTGCATAGGAAGGTCCGGCAGCTCCTTTCTCCCAATCTACTAGGATTACGTTACAGTTTTCCTGTCCAAAAAATAGAACATTGAGTTTCATTTAATTTTACGCTTGGCGTTAGATAGATAGAGATATCATTTCTTGACGTTGCTGATGACTGTAGGGTACGATGGCAAATAAATAATATCTCTCTATCTATCTAATGCCAAGCGTCAAATTAAATTAATATCACTGTTTGACTTGAAAATGTGCAACACCAGCACGAAACAATTCAGTAAAAGTAACGACTTGTATGTCACTGTAAATAATTAATGCTATTACTTACATTATTGGACACTATTGGAATGCATGTCACTCCTGATGAGGAGCTTCATCAGCCCTAGTAATATAATGAGCTTATAAGGAGCTTCATAATGTAAGTAATAGCATTAATTATTTACAGTGAAATACAAGTCATAACTTTAACTGAATGTTCTACAAGTATTTCGTCATGGAAAACAACATTGACGAAACAATTGTTGTCACATCAAAAAACGTGAGTGTTTTTTCTCTTAAAAGTTACTTTATTTAAATTCCAATAATATCACTGTAGTTTATGTAACAAGAATGTGATTTGAGTCTTTAAAGCACGAGTGAGATGTGAGTAAAAACACAAGATTTTTCGAGTTTTTTAATATCTCACGAGTGGTTTGAAGGCTATAATTACACTCGCTGCATTAATTATAAATTGATTAGTGTTAAACATGATTATCATACATCACTGTGAATTATTCACATCAACAATATCTGAATTCTACATTCCAAAACTTAGTTTTTTATGCCATATATTTTATGATGAACGATTCAATTTCCAATACAATAACTTATTCAATAGAATAGTATTGAATCTGTGGCGAAGCGTGGTATGCTTATTGTTTTGGTCATCGCCGGGTATATTTCCTATGACCAAATGAGCATCGCCATAGGACCAAATGCTCATTTGGTCATAGGAAATATACCCGGCGATGACCAAAACAATAAGCATACCACGCTTCGCCACTGTATTGAATTCAATATCAAACATAACAACATTAATTATATTGTATCTATAACAATATTTAAAATACAAAAATAATACATAATTAACAGAACATCACCCGTTACCATGAAGAAATGTTAAATGAAATTTATTCGCCATCCGCCAAATTAAATGAATATTCCTCTACAAATTTATTGAGAAAATTAGGAAAACAAACTATACAAGTTTAGGAAACTTACAAGTTTCAGCCATAAGCCAGCAATCGCCCTAGCTGCATAATCCATGCCACTCCCCTTGTAACCGTGTACCAGCATTTTGGTGGGGATTTTTGACGAATAATTCGAGTTCAAAATCGACTCTCTCCTATCGCCATAGTGTAGCTGGGTGGCGTTTTCCTCATTATCACGTGTGAACAGCCAAAACTTGGTGTCTACATCTGAAGGAGACTGAGGCGTTTTTTTCAGCGGTTGGTGCTTGGAGAGAGCCATTGGGAAACAGCCTAGCAGATCTGAAAAATAAATTGATAATTGATTACGATAATCATAGGAATAAAGAAATAATATATAGTGATTTATAAAGTCTTTCTGCAGAAACTGGGTGGTGATATATTGTTTTCTGGTTATATAGTCCAGCGCAATCGTCACTTGAGGATTGTTTGCAAGAATACAGGACAAATGAGAATTTTTAGAAGTGACTAATGGGTGCCTAGAAAACAAAATATATCTCTAAACAATAGATCTTTATTATAGTTTGCAATTGTGTTGATATTTCGTTTGACAAGGCTTTCATCGCTAATTCATCGTAGACTCTGTTCCTCAAATCTTATGACAGTGTTTCTAAAATAGACCGAAAAACTTTGTGAGCGGTTTCCTGATATTGGAATTAAGAAAAAAGATCCAGTAAGCATGGGTCCTAAAATGCTTTGTTTTCCCCCAGTCTTCATTTTGTTTTTTCACTTTTTATTCATTTTTTTCTCCAGAATGATTCAACTAATTTTGTTGAAATGTGGCATGGTCAAAGCCAAGATAAAGGTCTGCCGTGAAAAAAATGAAGCAACCTTAAATCTGATGAATTATTTCAAAAAGGCGGGCAAAAACAAGGCAAAAGCTAGGCGTACACCAGTTAGTCAAGACAAGACGAGATTATTCACGTTTAGTCCCAGTAATTCACATAGTTGCTTATGAAGCAGCACACACTGATGCAATGACTAATCGGTGTGTGTTGCTTCATAAGCAACTATGTGAAGTAGCCTACTGTGACTAAACGTGACTAATCTTGTATTGTCTTGTCTTGACTAACCGGTGTACGCCTAGCCTTACATAGTACCGGTACTGCTCCTCGATGCTTGTACCATATAGCATTTATATTCCCTGCCTGCCGAATGGATGTATTGAGATATTAAAAATTATTAAGTATTTAATAATAAAAGTGACTTACCATAGCATATTTCCTTTCTTGTTCGACTACGTCTTTCGTGCATTCTCTCCTGTCTTCTAGCGAATACTTCTCGCAGTGTATTTCCCATAGAAGCCACTCGCTTCGGTATGGCTTGGCCAGCCCTGTGTAATACAACCACTCCATCGTCCTGTTCTGTGGAAATATAGAAAAAAAGTGCATTGAACGAATGAAAAGCAGTCCTTGGGCTAAATATTTATCTCTTATCATCATCCTTCCCATTATTCATCGTCAAAGTAACTCATTATTGTCAGTCCAGAGGCCTTAGCCATATGAACCAGCTATATAATTTCATGCTACTTTCTGTACACATATAGACAATTTGAATGTATATGTGATGCTATTTCATGAAATTTATCTTTAAAAATCTATGAAATATAATCATATGGATGAGATTGTGATTTTAATATAGACATCAGATTGATAATAATGTCTACTGAGTAACTTAATATAATTTTAATATTGTAAGTGGACTTTGAAGTTTAGTGTTGAGGACACCGATTTTGAATGACTTCTCTTATTATTTCAATCCATTACAGAAAACCCTAACTGAAAAATTTCAAACCGAATCTTTTCTTGAAATATTGTTTGCACTATTCCTTTAATTGAAGATGTTTTAACAACGTCTAATAAAAAATCATGTCCTATATACAAAGATTGATCTAAAATAATGTAAGAAAATGATTGCACATCTCTTTACATCAATTTAAAGTCTTTGACCTGATCTCATATTATCAATGACCTTGAGGTCTTTTTTGTGAAAGTATTACTGGAATATCAGCTTCAAAATTTGGTGAAACACTCTGTGTATTATTATTATTATTATTATTATTATTATTATTATTATTATTATTTATTTAGTATTATTATTATTCCTCTTCCATACATTATTAGGCCTATTGGAAAATTATAATTATTGTCATGAACTTTTATTACGATCTGTGTAAAACATTACATTACATTTCATAGTTGAATGACCTACCTCTATCTCTCTTATCATCTTATACTTTACGCGCTTCAAAAACTATTATACAAACCATTTGAAACATTCTCTGTAGAGCTGGCACTTGCTGTAAATAGAATCACCAGAAAAACTATTCCTAGAGCTGAAAAAAGACTTAAAATCATTGTAGACTTGCAAAACTCCTAAGAATAATAAAACTGACTCCAACAAGGACTTCATGTGACTGCTTACTGCTGTTGTTAGTCATTTTTTCAACTAAGCATGGATTATGCAATGCTAGTGTAGTACAAGAGAAACCACTTTCTCCTTGTCATAAAGTATTCAGTGAGCGTAATTCAGTTGTTCGGCCGTCATAGCTCAATAATTATTGTAAAAACTTCTTTCTATTGATTATGATTATGTAATAGAGGAGCTGAATGCTGATATTTATTGATAAGGACTTGTCATTTGATGAAAAGTCCTAAAACCATGGTTATTTTACAATTTTACGTAATTTTCCAGATAAACGGGTGAAGTTTGAATTTGCCGGGTTGAATCAAGTGCAACAAGACTAATGTTGAAATAAAATAATTGAGGTGGATTCCCGAAAATGAAAGATATTCTATCTGATTTAAAAATTTTAAAGAATATTCAATAGAGTATTCTTTCACTTTATATTTTTATTTCATAAAAAATCTATTTCTTGTACGAAATCACATCAGCTGTTTATGATTCAATTTTAGGTTACGGGAACCACTGACTCTTCAACTAACCTACTCTACTTTTGTGCGCTTTGAAACGTAAATAGATTATCGTAATTTGTTTGTAGCTATGAAATTAGTGTGATTTATCAGTTAATTCCTCTTTTATTTTTGCCACAAGTTGTTAAAAATTGTGTAAATATTAGTTAGAAATGGCTGATGGTGATGACAGCGCAGTGTTGGAAGTCTCATCAGAGTGTAAATCAGTGTCAAGTAGAAACGAAAGTAGAGACTCGATAACTGAAATTTCAAACTATAGTACGTCTTTGGAAGGCTCTGTGGTAAGTTTTCTCATAAAATAATTACATCTTCTGTGGTTTTTATTGGAACTTATTGAATACTATCACTTTACACACTCTTGCAACTTGTTATCTGCCAGGTTCTTTGTAACATAAACACTGAATCATGCATGTTTTACCTGTTTCTTGTTTAAAAAACACCAAATTATTCGGAATAAGTAGATTATCAATCATTGTATGTAATAATATTAACAATTTATGCCAGCAATTGTATTTTTTCTTCATTTATTTGCAGATTGCCTCACCATCGGTTGAAAGCTTCTCACTTTTGCCGGAAAACAATGGCTTTGATTTCAGTCTTGACTCGAAAGATCTCCAAGTTCGTGTTGACAATCCTCAGAAACATTTAGATCCATTTGAAACCTACATTTCGTTCCGTATCACTACAAAAGTAAGTTTTCTTTACAAATTGAAAAAATATGAGTTTTTATCATTGCAAATTTTTCAAGAAAGTTCAAGTAACTTAATTCTGTACAGGTAGCCTATTTGATACGTTGTGATTGTTCCAAACGCTACGTTCACACTTGGTCGATTTTTGTGTGCTGTACAGCATGCTGCATGTGCTTGAGCATTGATAGCAATCTGTGCAGCACACGAAATCGACCTAGTGTGAACCTCTGGAACAATCACAACCTGGATTTCCTTCCTTGTCTTGATATTTTCGCTCTTAAAATCAATCACCTCGATAATTTTGTAACCAATTTTTTTCTGAATTACAGACGACAAGAGAAGAATTCTCTGAGAAAGAGTATGTGGTTAGAAGACGGTATAGCGATTTCATATGGCTGAGACAAAAATTAGTCGAAGATCATCCTAGTCACTTGGTGCCTGTAAGTACACTGAAATTCTATTATTTCTACTCTAATTCTATAATTTTCTAATCTTAAATTCTATCACTCTCAACTCTTAAACTCTATCAACTTATTTATTATTTGTTCTACATTTATTGTCTCATCTGACTATTACCACCTAGCAACTGTAACTGTAGGTGGTGACCTGACACATCTCAGACAATGCCTACATTATCATATTTTCTCCCCTTAGATTTATTGAAGTTTTTTTTTATAAGAATTGAAGAATAATACACTGTATATTTATATTGTTTGGTATTTACTGTAATAATACACTTTATTTTTTGGAGTGGTCCGTAGCCGAGGGCGATAAGCGCCTGTCTGATAATCCAAAGGTTCCAAGATCGAATACAGTTGCCGGAACGGATTTTGACAAACGGCCACTCCCGTCTTTCGGAGGAGGCGAAAAGCCGTCGGCCTAAAAACAGTCGTCATCTCATCATCACCCCTCTCATTACCTACGCTCAAACCTAGAGCTCATGTGGGCATCAACCTCAAAAAAAAAAAAAATTACCACTCTGTATTTATATTATTGAATTTATTGTAATAATACACCGTATATTTATGTTGTTTTCCAGGCGATTCCCGCAAAACATACCTTATTAGGTCAGTTGGACCGGTATTCTAAGGATTTTGTGATCTGTCGCATGACAATGCTGAATCGCTATATGAACCGGGTAGTCAACCATCCTATTCTAAGCTGTAATGCCAACTTGAAAACATTCCTCACTGCTAAGTCGACTGTAAGTATAAATAATAACCTTGCAATCATCTTATCATGTTTTAATTAGTACGTCAAATTGTTCCACAATCATGTTTTTTATTCTCAATAAATTTGCTAGACATCGTAGAGGGTTGATGGAAATTATGGAAACGGCTTAATACTTTTTATACGAAGGTGATACGTAGGTGACATTGGGGATCGTACTCAAATTGACATACAGATACGTACATGTAAGTACTTAACATAAACATATGTCGCTCATGTGTACCCAGCCGAAAACCAATATCATGACCCCCTATTCAAGTTCATCATGTTATTCGATTTCATGTGAAGAGAAATTTCTTATCATAGCAGCCTAGGATAACAGCCTAGCTATAGCAGCCTACGCTGACGTTGTCAAGCCTATCTCTTTATCAAATAGCTGTGGATTCTTTACTAGATGAAAAGCTTGGCAGATTCAATATAATCAATTATTTGTGATGGTAAAGTCTTCATGAACCATATTAACACATTTTTTGGGGGCAGACCTTTTGAAGTATAGCAGGATCCTTTCAACTTGTCAGAAAACATATGTTTTACTCGGCCACCAGTACAATACTTAACCTACAAATGCTGAATCTCGCAGATTATTGAAAAGGTATTTTTAAAAGGTCTTCTTTAAAATGGTCTTTTAAAGACTTTGAAGGTCTTTAAGACTTTTAAGCCTTTCGATTAATGTGTCGAAATCACTGTTTAATTATTACCGAAACAGCTGATTTCTGACAAGTTAAAAGGATCGTGCTATAATATCAGCAAGACAATCTGTTTGAGTAATCATGTCATCTGCTTTGTACAGATTGTAGAGACCATTATTCTTCAATAAGGATTAATGGGATCCTTGCTTAGCCTCTGAGGATGAAGGCAATTGAGTTGAAACGAAATCTATGAGAAAAAGACATACTCCGTGAAATTTCAAATATAGGCTACCTAACAAGTTTCATTACAGAAAAGAAGAGATTCTCTTCTTTTCTGTGGTTTCATGGATAGTCTCAAAGAATGGATGTCCAATAAAATTATACAAATTTCGTCTTTCATGAGTATGAATATATTAGCTTATATTCTTAATAGCCTACTCTGTTTTTTCTCTTAGGAATTCTCCTCGCATCGCAAAGCAGTCAGCACAAGCCTGTTGAACCGCATGTCCGACTCGCTGCAAAACCTGACCACCATCTACGCAGCTCGCAGCCAGCGCTCGGCCGAGTTCGACTCGGCTGGCGATCACGTGGCCACACTGAGCGAGAAACTGCTCGCTCTGAAACAGGTCGGCGCGCGCATCTACAAGGAACGCAAGGAGTGGCAGATGGAGTCGGCTCTCATGCAGCCGATACTCATGCGATGGGCGGCGTCCGAGGCCAATAATCACATGAATAAGGTATTTATTTAGTTATTTAATAGTTATTTATAGTAGTATTTTTCAATTTGAAACTCTTTCTTCTTGGGTTTGATGAGAAAGAGGATACAGGTGTTGTAAAATGCAACGGACCATGTCAACAATAGTGTCTTCAAAGTCATCCACCTCCTCCTCTTCCTCCTCCTCCTAATCTTCATCCACCTCCACCTACTCTTTCTCTCCCTCACCCCATGCACCTGCTACACCGACTTCTTCGTCTTCTTCCTCTTCTTCTTCTTCCTCTTCCTCCTCTTCTTCCTCTTCCTCTTCCTCTTCTTCTTCCTCTTCCTCCTCTTCTTCTCTCTCTCGCTGGCCCTTCTTTATCATCTATTACTTTTTCTTCTTCTTGTTCTTCTCTCACGCTGCTCCTTCTTCTTCTTCTTCTTCTTCTTCTTCTTCTTCTTCCTCTTCCTCTTCCTCCTCTTCTTCTTCCTCTTCCTCTTCCTCCTCGCTGGCTTCTCCTTCTCTTCCTTCTCTCTCGCTGGCCCTTCTTTATCATCTACTTCTTTTTCTTCTTCTTGTTCTCTCACGCTGCTCCTTCTTCTTATTCTTGTCTCTCGCGGCTCCTTCTCCTCCTCCTTCTTCGTCTTCTTCTTCTTCTTCTTCTGCGTCCTCTTCTTCCTCTTCCTCCTCCTCCTCCTTCTATCCCTCCTCCTCCTCCTCCTTTCTCGGCTCCTTCTCCTCCTCCTCTTTCACCTCTTCTTCTTCTTCTTCTTCCTCTTCTTCCTCTTCCTCTTCTTCCTCTTCCTCCTCTTCTTCTTCCTCTTACTCTTCCTCCTCCTCCTCCTCCTCCTCCCTCCTCCTTCTCCTTTTCCTCTTCTTCTTCCTCTTCTTGTTCTTCTTCTTCCTCTTCCTCCTCGCTGGCTTCTCTTTCTCTCCTTTCTCTCTCGCTGCCGAGACTCGCATGTCCGACTCGCTGCAAAACCTGACCACCATCTACGCAGCTCGCAGCCAGCGCTCGGCCGAGTTCGACTCGGCTGGCGATCACGTGACCGCACTGAGCGAGAAACTGCTCGCTCTGAAACAGGTCGGCGCGCGCATCTACAAGGAACGCAAGGAGTGGCAGATGGAGTCGGCTCTCATGCAGCCGATACTCATGCGATGGGCGGCGTCCGAGGCCAATAATCACATGAATAAGGTATTTAGTTGTTTAATTATTCAGTTATTTATAGTAGTATTTTTCAGGGACCTGACATCTTAGGGACTGGAAGTAAGAGAAATAAGGGGAGTAGGATGTCGGCCATTTTGTGGACGGACTTTTAGCGGTGTATTTGAAAAAATCGTAGATTGATAATAATTACAGCTGATTCTGATTGAATAGCGGATGGTTCAAAAGCTTGATACACGCATAACGATATTAGATCAATGATATTGAAGAATAATCCAAAAGTTTTATACACGCGTAACGATATTAGAAGTTAATCATTTTTAGTGAATTAGTGAATAACCATTCTAACCTGTAGTAGAGAATCACACCTACTTCTACTCAAACCAACCTAAAAAACAAAGAATCTAACAAAAATGTTATATTTTGCCGTAAATATTTACCATGTTCTCTCAACAGTTTTGATTTATACCGCAAAAGATACCATAAACTTTTAAAGTCTTTATGAAAATGAAACTTAACATAAAGGCTCTGAATTCAAATACAGCGCCAAAACTCCGTCCGGAAACTAGCGTGATCGAGACTCAGCCTACATCCCCTTTTTAACATAGGAAAGGGAAGATACGATACTTCTACTCCTTCTAATGACAGCCCCCTGGTATTTTTCAATTTGACACTCTTAATTGCTTTATCTGCTTCATCTTCTTCTTCTACTTCTTATTCTTCATGTTCTTCTTCTTCTCTCTCGCTGGCCCTTCTTTATCATCTACTTCTTTTTCTTCTTCTTGTTCTCTCACGCTGCTCCTTCTTCTTATTCTTGTCTCTCGCGGCTCCTTCTCCTCCGCCTCCTCCTCCTCCTTCTCCTCCTCTTCTTCTTCTTCTTTCTCT